>LQRL01104153.1:0-10010 GCA_001703475.1 Hydroides elegans
CCATTTAATGATAAACGGTCTTTACAAATAGTAGATGCTCGGCTTAGGTAATACAATATCGCATTTTATTTATTCTATTATAATCTGTAATTTTATAAAAAAAGATAAAGAATAGTTCAATGCGTGAATCAGCAATCCAACAAAAGGTGATACCCCGTTCAACCCAATTTGGTTTTCAAGACAACCTATGTTTATTCAACCGAATCAATGTCGTCTCGTAAGTTGTCAAATGCACGCATGACCTATTTTTATCACTGGTATTTGTTTTCAATAATGATTAATTAATACTCGGGACCTTGAGTCTCAATAGCGCTAAATAGTGATATTGTTGCATCTCTACAGGTGTAAGTGGTAACCATGCACGGTTGATAAATCCGATTGAATGGATGAGTTCCAAATAAACAACACATTAATCCAGGACCCAACCTTGTCATTTGTCAGATACATCACGCAAAACAATTAGTTAACTTTTACTGAAATCAAAATATGGCAATAAAATATACAAATAAAGCATATCCAACGTGCTGTTTAAAGCACGTAGATTCATGTGTTTAAAAATGTTTTAATGATGTTTTCAAAGAAGCTATTAGATATCGTTGAATATAAGGGAGGCACAATATTCCGGAAGAATACTATTATGATTTGTTCAATTCAAATACATTAAGTCAAAAACATTACGTAACTAATTCATTATGATTCCTAGCTTATACTTTTATTGTGTGACAATTGATACATTTCGAAAAATATTATTATTGTTATAATGAGGTTAGAGAAATGATTAACACATATTGTATATACATGATCATATACATGATCGAAATGAGTGGCAAATGCAATCCATCAACAACTTAGTTCATATGATGCTCTTTATCAGCGTATTTGATTGCTATATGAATAATCTACTTTGCATCCGTTAGTTAATCACTGTGTTACTAGCACACACAGATTGACATCGAAATAGATTAATGAACTACCTTTGCATTTGTGAAAATAATTGATTTGGATAAAGAGTGCAAGATCTTTGCATACAATTAATTTTTATAATATTTTTACAACCATGATTAAGAAAAACATTAGTTCCAAAATGTGTATCGTTATGCTATTGATATTATACTTTTATCACTGCAAGAGTGATTGTGACACCACACGTGAACTTGACTACGTGCATGTCAAACACATTTACAAGAAAACACTTGAAACGCGATCTGGCATAACGAATGGCGCACCGATGGTAGGCGAATATTTGAAAACATGTCTCTTTCGGCCCTTTCAATCTCCTGCAGCGATGTGCGGCTATAACTGCCACACAACCTCGGATTGTCTCGCACATAAAGTTGACAAGGTTCAGAAATGCGATCTATGTATCAGGAACGTAGACATCGGCAGAAACTTCAGTGAGCTGGCAAATGATGCTCTTGTCTATATTCGGGTGGAAATGCTTGAAAACTACATTGACGGTAACATTAATGTTCATATTTAAACAGAATAAATCCTTAATCATATTGATACCTACATAGTTCCAGTAAAATAGTATATAAAAACACAATAAGTGGCTTTGTTTGAAAATAAAATTTGGCCATCGAACATTGATGAAACAATAATTCATTTGACACTTTAATACGTCTGAGCTATATCATATTAATCATATTTACGATATTATTTATTCATTGTAACGCTACATTCCGCCCACTATATGACTCGTATCTAGTAATAAACACTTACATGGCCATTGATTCAAAGTGCCCAGCATATTATTCACATACTTTATGCAGAAATTGCAGACCAATGCAGCCATGAATCATAAAATAATTAGTGCATATGAAATTGTCAATTTAAATATTATCAGTTTAATAAACATGCCTCAATGACAAAATCTAATTATAAATTATGCAATGGCTTTTGATAGAATTGCTGTTTTTCAACAAAAACGGTTATTCGAAATCAAACGAACTTGAGCTAATATAATAATCAAACTATAAATCCTGCAATCCTGCAAACAAAGCTATATATAAAACTTTTTTTCAGAAATCGACGAATGCCAATCTGAACCGTGTCTAAACAGCGGCTTTTGTCAAGATGGATTTCGATCGTACACATGCAACTGCGCAGATGGGTTGGAGGGCGATCACTGTGAGATGGGTAGGCTATACAGATATGTGTTGTAAAAGCGGTTTATATAATGAATAATATTTAAAAAGAATTCATAAATCAACAACCATTTCGCGATTCTTTCATAAAATATAAAAAATCCCTGCTGTTTTAGTATTTATCTTAATTTTAGGATTCAAAACTAAGTATACATTCTTATGAAGATAGTTTTGCCTTTAAATTAACAAACCAAATCATGCTGTTTTTACATTTTCCAGTTTCTAATGTCGACATTGCAAGCAATTAAGGCAATATCTCTAGGCAAAAATGTATTTCAATATGATACAATAACGGAAACTCCTACGATTTGTATGCAATGTGATCTCTGGATATTTATTTATACTTTCACATATGATTCTGTTTCTTTCAGATTTTGATGACTGCGTCAACAATTCATGTCAAAACAATGCCATTTGCGTTGATGGAGCAAATACCTACTCTTGCAACTGTATGGATTCGGGATTTGAAGGAACACATTGTGAAAGTAAGACAATATGTCACTTTTATCTTATGTGAATATTGCTCTTGTCGAAAAAAGGGTGTCTTGATTCACAAAAATACAAAATCCAAGTGAAATTATAAATTGATGCTAGTCAAACAAGGATGTCGTTATTTCAAATAATAGAAATCCAAACAATTGCATAATCATGTTAATTAAATGTGTTTTTTTGCAGTTGATATCAATGAATGTCAAAGCTCGCCGTGTGAAAATGGTGGACAGTGTTTGGATGGAATCAATTAATATTCGTGCGCATGCCAGTGGGGCTATGAAGGAATACAGTGCGAAGGCAAGTATTTTGCAATTTAGAATTTTAAATTCTTCTATGTTAAGTACAACTCAAATGCATGGTTCGGCACACAAATCGCAAGTCTATTTATAGAATCCGCAATACAATCTATACAATCACGAAAAAATACTATATAAAGTACTAGTTTTTCTATATGAATAGGATATTTTCTTAAGTATTATGACAGACCATTGTCAAATGAACAACCAATTTTGCATGTTAGCCAGTACCTTGAATAAAAACTGTTCCTGCTTTTCACAATTCGTCTGCCCATAGCTAACATCAGCAAGCAAAACCTGCATTCCTTTTTCAGACTGCTTAGCTTACTTATTTCAGCCATTAGGTTGAAACTGATAGATAAAGATGACCTGATTTTTACATGTAGAATAAAATGTCTAGGTGTTATTATTTTAATATAAACTCACATTCGATTTCAGGGGACATCAATGAATGCGACAGTTCACCATGTCAAAATGAAGGGACATGCGTTGATGGAATGAATTCATACAGCTGCAGCTGTCAATTGGGTTTTGAAGGAACTCGATGTCAGGGTAGGCTTGTTTGAGTCAAATACAATATGCAATATTACGTTGTTAGGAAGAATTCTAACGTCAGCAAAAAATATTTTTTTTTACATTTATGACCCCTTGTTCAACAACTAAAATCTTAAAATTGAGAAACAAAAACAAAATGTTGGGTTGGAGATTTACCAACACTTTAGTTAAATCAATAAAGCTGTTTATTGTCTTTTAACATACAGTTGACACAAACGAATGCAACAATTCACCATGTCGAAATGGAGCGACATGCATTGATCAACCAAATGGATATATCTGCATTTGTTTACCAGGCTTTGAGGGAGTTAACTGTCAGGGTGCGAATAAACAAATTATTCAAATAAAACGTATAATTATGTTCTAAAAGTTTCATTTGTTCTAGTTTTTTTGTGTTTATAGTTGTCCATGTGCTCTTAAAACACTCTTAGCACAAAATATAAAACACACATCAGTACCTATTTTGGGATATATTTATACAATTATGACTATTTTATCTGTCTTTGAATCTACTATTAACAAAACATATATAAGGAAAAATCAGCCATGCTCTTTGTTGTGGTGTTTCTTTTGTATAGTCAACATGGATGAATGCGCAAGCTTGCCATGTCAGAATGGAGGGGCATGTGCTGATGGAATTAATGAATACGACTGCACGTGTCAGCCGGGTTATGAAGGACCTCATTGTCAAAGTGAGTGCAACGAATATAAAAAACTCCTTTTTAATCAAATATTAGGTGAACAGAAACCGATTGTAAATGTGCTTAATATAGCAATATTGTTTTATTAAAATACATCGATTTGAACACCATCTTTTTCGTCTTTGGACCATTATCTGTTATCATGGGTTTATGTTTTAGTATAAGCAAAATACAAAAATATTCACCATGACAATTAATCATTTTGCTTATCCCATAATGCCGCCACCGAAAGTAAAAATTTAAATGCCTTAACGTGAAGACCAATATGAAGGTTGTGCATATATTTATGCTCTTTTGACAGTTGACATAGATGAATGCGGTAGTTCACCATGTCAAAATGGTGCAACATGCATAAATGGGGACAATGCATACAGTTGTGATTGTCGGTCAGGCTTTGACGGAGCGCAGTGTCAAGGTGATATATATTTTAAATGCAAAAATGTGAAATCCAGTGTTGTTTTTTATATTGACTAGATCAGCATATTTACTATCTAATTAATGATACACAACGGTGCGTTTCATTCTATAACTGCTGTTTGCATCTTAAAAATCGTAACTGAATATTTATTTGGAATTCCGATCAATTTAGAAGTTCATTGAGACTTATAAAACTTGGTTCATTTATATTTATGTACATAACACAACTGTTATTTCCATATTCATAGCTAACAAGTGCTAATTCCAGCTGCATTTAATCGTTTGATCTTGTTTGAAGCCAACGTTGATGAATGCAGTAGCTCGCCATGTCAAAATGAAGGAACATGTGTTGATGGAATCGATTCATACAGCTGCAGCTGTAGATCTGGTTATGATGGAAGTCACTGCAATGGTAAATAGCTTCGTCAATTTGTCAACTCGTCAAAAGTATCGTTAATTGTTTAAATATTCATTTTCAACAAATTCAATGTAATTAACCATGTACATATTTGTTGTTTATGTTTTATACTGCTAGGGTGATAATCGACTAGCGATGTTATATGTGAGCCATTTTATATTTCATTACGCGGTGATATAATATAGAAACTCTCTTAAGTCAGCAGTTCATCAATGCTCATCTAGATAAAGTCCATAATAGCTAGCATAATGTACCCCAATTAGTTGGATGTGCTTATCATTTCAGCTAACATTGATGAATGTGCAAGTTTCCCATGTCAAAATGGTGGGATATGCCACGATGGTATTAACTCATATTCATGCAGTTGTACACTTGACTACCATGGTGTTGACTGTCAATGTAAGGAATATATATTTTTATCAGTAATATCATACGAATACAAGATGAGCTGGCTGCATCGTTGTTCGTGTTCTTATAAGAACATTATATAAGGAAACTTAATAAAATTCTAGCATTATTAGCAAAGAAAATACATCATTGAAAGATATTAAAATCATGTCCACAGTGTTTGCCGGTCTGTATTCAATTACTGTTTGCAACATTACCGGAGATTATGTAAAATTGTGTCAATAAATATTGCTCAAGTAGATATTTAGTTTTAATATTAAACTGTTCTCTAAACATGTTTTTTTACATAATGGTTGAATGATTAAATATCAATAGGATATTTGATTGATATTAATATTAACTAAAACACACTAATATCATTAATGAAACGAATCAACTTATACATATATAAATAATCTTTTTATAAGTTTTTCCATGGTTATTCCAGACATCAATGAATGTGCGAGCAACCCGTGCCTTAATAGTGCAACATGTGTCGATGGAGTGAATGAATACACATGCAACTGTGTCATTGGATTTGAAGGCCCACAGTGCAATAGTGAGTAAATATCAAAAATTAGAATACATTTATTTGCTCATATATACGTGTTATTGTATCTCTATCAGTATGATACCATATAGAACAGCATTGCTAAGAAAAAATGTATTGGTGCATAATATTAAAGTCTTAAAACTCCAAGAACGAATAATCTCTTTACCTTGTCTAATGAAATATCTGGCGTAGGCCTCTCACCTTTTCCGAAAAAAAGAAGAAAAGTGTATAAAATGTACTATATATCGGCACTATTGTTTAAAATCATTTAGCGTACGACAAAATTTTCATGACCAATGTATTCGTTAAAATGGTTTTCATTCTTTCTTCTGTAGTCAACATCAATGAGTGCGCTAGTTTGCCATGTCAGAATTTGGGCACTTGTATTGATGGCATAAATTCATACAATTGTATTTGTCAGTCCGGTTTCTATGGGGCCGTTTGTCAAGGTACGTGTTTAAATTTTCATAAAGTAAGCGTAAACAATCAAACTGTTAGGGAACCTATTAGCTATCAAATACACACACCCACTATTGTTATTTTAACATGATTGATAACAACATATATTCGGATTGATTTACGAAAACTCGAAAGACAAGAACGCTAAAATTTACTTACCATGAAATTATAAACATTATTTATAGTTGATATCGATGAATGCGATAGTTCGCCATGTCAAAATGGAGGTGCATGTGATGATGGGATTGATTCATACATCTGCAATTGTCCACCGGGATTTTCAGGATTGAACTGTGAACGTATGTGCACCGAAATAGCAATTCTGAAACATGTTTTGTTTTAAAAGTCAATGCAATGGGCATTATTATACTTTGTTATCATTTGTTTGAAATAATTTAAGTGTCTAAGAGTGAAAATATTTGCTACTCATATATAGTCAGATGGATATTATTGGTTTATCTATACACTACTTAACACATATGATTGAATTTAGAGATTCAGACCTTGATTGACAAATCCTGTAGTTTACTAGAGACGAAATGTATTGTTTTTTCTATTAGTCGATCTCGATGAATGCGCCAGCTCACCTTGTCAAAATGGAGCGTCATGTATAGATAGAATCAATGCATACACTTGTGACTGCTCTCCTGGGTTTGAAGGAACTCACTGCCAAGGTACAAGTGTCGAAGTTCATAAGTTTAGAACAAGCTGGACGCCTTGAAATATATATTAAAGCCTGTTGCGTGTAGACAAAATATTTAAGTATACTTAAAGAAATAAAAACACGTTTTACATATAAATACCTTGCATCTGTTTTCTCAATCTGTAGTCGATATTGATGAATGCGGTAGTTTGCCATGTCAAAATGGAGCAGCATGTGTTGATGGAATCAACTCATACATCTGTACTTGTCGACCAGGGTTTGACGGAATCAATTGTGAAGGTAAACAGGGGCAACATTTTTTAACCCTCTTGAATAAAACCATGGGGTCTTTGAAATAAATAAGCGAAAGAATCGTTCAATAGTTAATATTGGTCCAAAAGAAATATATTCGTCACCCATGAGATGTAAAATAATAAAATATCTACTTAAACTCAAATTCCCTTTAAGTAATATTTATGCATTATGATTAAAGGTCAGTTAATTTACCTATATCTATTTATATTACACATGTGATTGATATTTAATGAAGTAGATATCTGTCGTTATAGATATTTTTGTTTAAACCTTTATAATTTGAATGAATGATTTTAACGAACAGTCTCGTTGTAAGATGTGTACATTTCCAATGTAAACATACCTTTATTATCGATTTGCAGTTGACATAAATGAATGCGCTAGTATGCCATGTCAGAATGAGGGATCGTGCGTTGATGGAATAAACTCATACAATTGCAATTGTCACCAGGGATTTGAAGGAAATCTCTGTCACAGTAAGCACATTAAAACTTTAATGAGACATAATGTTTCATTTTTTTGAAAACAGTATTTTAACGTAACATGGTTTATTGGAATATATTAAACAGTTTCATTTAGCACCATTTCAAGGATGACTAATATCATTCATATGGGATTTTAAATGCAGTTAAATAACTATATAATCATTGTGCAAATTCAAAGTTAACATCGATGAATGCGCTAGTTCACCATGTCAAAATGGAGGGATATGCGTTGATAGAATCAATGCTTACAACTGCAGCTGTCAACCGGGTTTCGATGGATTTAACTGCCAGGGTATGTGTCTAGTTTTTTTCTAGTTGATTAAAAGAATAAATACACTACATTTACAACAAATTAATGTGTTAACAATTTTAATGATGAGTAAACCTAACTTTATTTGTAATTCATACTATTGTGAGCTGGTAATTTTTTTCATTTGGTTTTATATAATTCCATTGATACTAGGACTCCACAATTTTAATATTACGTAAATTAGTAATTGAATGTTACCGTCGATATGTAACTTTACGCAAAGCAGACGCATTTTGTCTAAACATTAAAGCAGCCAAACGAAATAGCAATATCTTACATATTTGATCGCAGTCAATATAGATGAATGCGAAAGTGCACCGTGTCAAAATGGAGCGACATGTGTTGATCGAATAAATTCACACAATTGCATATGTCAACCTGGATTTGATGGAGCTAATTGCCAAGGTATGGATGCATTTCAAGCGTTTGTTTAACATGAATGATGATATTGAATTATGAATTTATTCATAAGATGGTAGAATTGTAAAGCCACATCGATGGCCATGTGATTTGAACTAATGTAATTAACATCATACATACCTGGAAACATGTACTGTACTTTATTTTGTTTACAGTCAATGTCAATGAATGTGAAAGCTCACCTTGCCAAAATGGAGGATATTGTGTAGATGGGGTAAATGGCTATAACTGCTCATGCCAACAAAATTACCATGGTACCCACTGCCAAGGTTAGTCGTTTTGACATTATTTATAGCAGACTAATATATTTGAATTAATAAGATAGTATATAATGCGATGAACTAACTCTAATTCTTCTTTAACGCTTGTGTATTGACAAATTACGCCAGAATTGAATAAATTTGTTGTGTGCAAAACAAATAAGTTATCGAGATGGTCATATCCGCTCATTCATTATATTAAATCAACTACTTTTATTGAGCCATGTGAGCTCACACACACAGATACGTATTGTACGTCGTTGAATATACAAATAGATTTCTCTCATCTGGTATATTATATGTTCAATTCCAAAGATTTCAAATGTGACTTTGATGATGAAACTCTATGCAACCGATGTTCGCAATCGGCTACTGATAACACTGATTGGATTTTCCACAGTGGAAGCACAGGAACCCCGAATACTGGACCAAACAGTGACCACACATCAGGAACAGGTAAAAGATATCATTTAAGATGTTAAATTGCATCTAAAATGAGGGTCCTTTTTTGGTCTTAACATAAGTAATCAAATATAATTTCCTATATGGAAATTCATCACCAATTTATAAAACATCCAAAAGGTGAATGTTTTGTATGTTTGTATGTTGTCTTTAATTGTATCATGAAAACTTGATGTATAAGCGTCCTTTCAGAACGTAAACAACGATATATAAAAGCATTTATGTAGTTATCGATTTGAAACTATTCATCAAAGTCATTAGTAGTATTTAGTGTATTTAGTCGGAATTGAATAAAACAGTGGAACAGATGGGTAAGTGTTTCAACGAAGGTTAAATGCTAGAATGTCACTTTTCAATACAAAAACACATTGTACCTTTTGCTTAGTAACATATGTTTACTAAATCTTGATATTTATATTACTATTATTAGACATGTATACATCCGTTGCTGCGTTTCAGGAAATTACTTATACTTAGAAGCGTCGGACCTCTTTCCTAACAATGCGGCCGAACTTAACTGTGACGTACTCCCGAATGCACAGTGTCTGAAGTTTTACTATCACTCATATGGGACTTCCATGGGATGCGTTGAAGTTCGTGAGCGCAATGCTGCTGGTATCCTGTCTCAGTTGATGATGTTATGCGATGTGAACTGTAAGTATATCAATTTAACCCCATGATTTGCAAAGT
>LQRL01104158.1:3840-15623 GCA_001703475.1 Hydroides elegans
TATATCTCGGGAAAAATATTTCCTTGCAAAAAAATAAAAAGGGCTACGTGAAAAATATGCTAAGCCCCTTTGTAAGTTATTTTCGGTTGGAGTTTTTGAAAGATATCAAGTTTTGCCTTCTAATTTTTTAAACAATATTTGTTTCCTTGATAACCAAAAACCGTGTTTTGATACTTGGCTCAAAGTACAAAGTTCAGAACTGAAAACAATAATTAATGTTCCTTAAAATTGTTTTAGCATACATCTCTCCTATATGAAAAAAAAAATGAAAGCAACACTCATATTGGTCAACATGCTTTTTGACACATTTGCTTCATTGCTCCGATAAAACACAACACAAACTGTTTGCGTGATGTCACCTGAAAAGAGAAGAGCACCCCACGAGCTGTTCCTCATAAAAGCTGTTCCCCAGCAAATTCCAGCTGGCTTGGAGATTTTAAGATAATTCTTTCTAGCTTGGAGATTTAGTCGGTTTGACGAACTCCTTTTTTTGATAATTTCGTTCACACCAATGAGAATAAAGATTTCGAAATCGATAAAACGTGCTTACAATTGCAACAATGATATGTATTTTGGTTATATTCAACATTTCAATTTTCGCAAAAAGGGGTCCTTTTCTGTTCCAATCTGGCTAGAAAAGTTGAAACAGCCCAGCTGGCTTGTAAAAAGTGAACATCTTTTTGTAAAATATTAGAATTCAAAAAACATTATTTTGTTGTTATTTGTTATTGTCATGTTGTTTAAAGTTAATTTTACCACTTTTTGAAAAAAATGTATCGTGGGGTGCCCTTCAAAAGTGAATTCAAAAGGAATGGAAAAAAGAGTCAAAAAGACTAAAAAAGAGTCAAAAAGACTAAAAAAGAGTCAAAGGGTCAAAAAGAGTCAAAAAGCACCTTTGCGTGTTTCATTTCATCAGAGCTATTGTTTCAAGAGGAAAGCAATAAAAGGTCGGCCTTTGGATTGTTTCAACTAAAAAACACATAGGTTTGTCCGTATGTAACCTTTTCCCCATTAGTTAGATAGTAAAGGACGTCAACGCGACGTAGGGTGGGAAACGCGACGTCGTATATCATATAGTTTATTTTATATGAGCATTTGAGAGAATTGCTCGATACTGTTTGAAACGCTGTAAAGCTGTAATGTAATATTCTTGCGTCATGTCCCTTAACTAGAGAAACGTACTTGACGCTGAAGATACACAATGACGCTATATATACACATTTTAGTTGTTCAACATAACAACTAAAATACTAACGTTTCATGTAACGAGTTAAGGAGTTTTGCGCTGAGTATCTTATACGAGGGTTAGTCACCATTTGCTTTTTAGATAGTCCTAAAAAATACATCTATGGATGAAAAACAAACTTCTCTTTTTAAAAATATCACATAGGGTCTATTTTAAGGCACACGTTTCTGTTTCAAGTTGTTGGACCAAATTGTGCGGAAAGAATGAGGTATTATTGGTAGTCCCTGTCAAAGCATGCTAAACAAAATAGCTCTCAGTTTTAGGAATGTATATATCTAAATAGGGTTTAGCAAAATATATTCACATTCATATCTTAAATTAACCTACCGATAACATTTATTGTATAATTATTCAATTATTATTCAGTCATCAATTAATAAATATTTAATACTTCTGCAAATTTGCTCCTTAAAGTGTTCATTGGAGTTCATCTAAATATTTACGATTTCCGTCAAAACAGTAGTTAAGATATTGAAAATTATACTCGACAACAAAAGAAGTGTCCGGTCATTTTAGGTTTATATTTGTTTATTTTATAAAAGGTGGAACCAATCGGAACACGTTGGTTAGTTTCAGTTATGTTAATGATAGATGGTCTTGCAAACCTAACTATCTGGAATCCGTGTGACGATAATCTCGTTCGTTTTATCGAAGGGCTAAGAAACATTGATTTTGACCATTATTCAATGAGTATCGGAAGGAGAAGAAAAGCGCTATGTTCTAAAGTTAATAGTAAAAGGTTTTCGTTACTCAAAACCGGTGAGAAATAATCAGTTTCAATGCGATATGCGTCGCAGCACACATCGTAAAATGTCTGAAAAACGTGTTTTGACGTTTCATCTGCGAAAACAGTCTATCACTTTGCAAATTAAAAGCGGTATGATATAAAGATAGCTCACAGGCTCTTTACTCTGTTGATTGAACTTTGAATTCCATTTGCTCCATCGCCTAGCCGTAATTCTCGAATAAACTCGGTAAAGTTTGAAAGGGATAATTAACCTGGTTATATAGGCGGGACGTTCGAACGCAAACTGTCATTGTGAATATTATCTTCAAGGGTGCGCAAAATAGAAAAGTTATACCGAAAAGCCGTTGCTGTCCTCGTTTGCCATACATACGCTGTCGCTAAAGGCCTTGAAGATACGCTCGATATGGGCGTGGTTTCGCGTAAACAATATTTTTTTCAGTAAATACGCTTTAATAAGTAGGAACATTGTAATCTAGAGTTACGAGCTATGAGCAGTTGTTCAACTGTCATTTTTATCGGGTAATCACTCTAAAATTGAGTGAAATAGTTCGATCTGTATATCGAGGCGTACGCTTGCGTCCACTTTTGTTGCGAGGTTAGGGCGTAGAAATCGGTCATCAGACTTTCTAAGGCATGTACGAACATTTGTTTTTTCATTGATTGAAAACGCATTCTACGGATTTACAAACGGTTCACTTCACGTGATTTTTCGATCGATCTCGTCCTTCGAAATAACCAAAAAAATAAGCGAAACGTAATGTTCAAAAGTGTTATTAACCCATCCATGGAGCATTAGAAAACCAGTGAAGGCAGCATTTGACATATTCAAACTGTTTTTTTTAAACAAATTTTCCTAAGCTTGCACTTCCGGTGCCTTGGGTCGGGTCATTCGCGAAGCACTTTTATTAACTCCAGCTACCGCCGCAACTGGTTTGAATTATTGTATATGCTACTAAAGAGTCCAAATGTACCGATTGCCTGTTAAAATTATGGCTAGATAATTCAAATATTCATGGAAATGCATCTTACAGGGTTTGTTACGCGCTTTTTCGATCGTTCATGTTCAAGAGTTCGCCGAATCGTCAATAGCAAATATAGAGTAGTAAAAACTCATTAAATAACCTCACATTATTTGTTGCTTAACTTGGTACATAATTGATAAAAATCAATCAACTACTTTTTAAGTTATAGCAGTTTGAACAACCGGACACTTCTTTTGTTGTCGAGTATAATATTTTGAAAATTTTGCTTTCAGTTTAGTGGCAAAATAGCTTATGGATCGTTATATTTGACACCTTTTGCAAAATCTTTGATCATGAGGTGCTCTTCAAAAAAGGCAAGCGTTAATTATTTCCATTATGCTACGAAACTCGTCGACGAACGTCGGAATAAATGCGATTATTCTGCAACAGATATTTCATCAGACGTCGGGTTTTGTCGAAGACGTAGAGTTGATTCTCGAGTAGATTTTAAACTTAACCCACTCGGCAAGACATCCACGGACGTTTAGCGGACACCCTACTTTGAGCCCGTATGAAAGTTTTCCGGACGTCTTTATTCGTCGCTGACGTAGAAAAGACGTCGTATCGACGTCGCGTCCGAGTAGGACATACGAATTACGCTCTACGGATGCCGGGACGTAAAAGGACGTCCGGAAAACTCTCATATGGGCCCAAAGTAGGTCGTCCTTCCAACGTTACGTCCGAATGCGACGTAATATGGACGACCCTTGGCGAGTGGGAAGGCGTGTTCATGCAAAATAATCCTAGATTTTTGCATAAACAGAGGGGATAAATTGCTAAGTTTTTATACAAATGTGGCTTTCGAAAATATTAGGGTTCGTGCTTTTTTCCGAGCTTTTTCGTTTGCATGAACACGGCCATGTTTCGTGTTGAAGTCTAATGTTCATTAGACCGCACACTCCGTAATCTTGTAGCGTAATTTGCTAATATTAAAAAACGGAGCCAATGCCGATTCGATCATATTCGAATCGGCATAAAAAACAACAAGACACCGCTTCAATAACCAATAAATATTAAAATAAAGATGTTTCTGTTTTTGCATTTTTTTGTTTGGATGATGTTTATGCTGCAGGTAGCTGTCCTTTCAATTTTATTTATTCACAAATCTGTTATTTGTTTTTGTTTCAAAATATTTATCATATCTTATACATACGTTATTTTATTCCACAGAGAAAAAATATCTTTAATTAATATTAATTCTGAAAATAGCATCATTTTATTCATTCGAGAGCGTTTTCTGTGAAAACATAAAATAATTGTAATTGTAAATCAGACTCAGACATAAATGCGATATAAATAAAACTTAATAATCCTTAATTAGTACCTAGCCACATTGGAAGTGTAAGAGGAGTTTTTTTCCTATGTATTTTTTAAAAGAAATCACAACACTGCTCGTTGGTGTTGTTTTAAATATGCTTTTTGAGTAGGAGTTGCCCATGAACTATACACAATACATGTGCTTATTAAATTCGATTTATTTTGGATTTAACGACGGTGTCGCGGTGGTTTAGTTGTCGCGGTGAAATAGTTGTCGTTTCTCTATATTCTCTTTATAAGGGGTGCTGAGGGGTTGCGCTTTGAGCGACAACTTTTTCACCGGGGACAATATCATTAATTTGCGAGATTTTTTCGGGGTTTTGTTTACATTTTGTTTTAATAAATTATCAGCTAGCTATCTTGTTTTAATAGATATGGCATGATAAGCATAATGCTTTTGTCTTCTGCTAATGATGCTAGTTGATAAAATTAATATATTTACCCGTGATTTTAATATAAACTTTAAATAATTGAACTAATGAAAACCGATAAACCTTGGCCATATACGCCCATTTGATCGTTTTTCTAAGCAATAGAAAACTTGCCATATCATTCTTAAAATAAGAAAAAAATATAGTTTTCGAGTTATTCTAAAAAAAAGCATAACATTAGATAATTGAAGAATTCTTACTAAATTTTTCGAAAATTTTGAAAATATTGTTTGCCGTTTTAAAGGAAACACAAGGGCAAACACATTCTGAAAATATGAAGTTTCTAGCTTATTGTCTTAACCCATTCTCGCCACACCGAGATTGCATAAAAACCCAAAAAAAATCATCAATTTTTTAAATTTCTTATTTATTAGTTTATAAGGACCCAGTGGCGCCTCTTGGTGATTCACACATGTGTATTATGGGATGAGAATGGATTCTAGAGTTTCCAAATTTAAGCAACAATTACAATTTTGGAGTTATTCTCAAAACACGCAAAAACTAGAGAATTAAAGAATTCTTACTGACATTTTCAAAAGTTTTGAAAATAATTTTTGCCCTTTTTAAGGGAAACACAAAAGCAAACATATTCTGAAAATATGAGGGTTCTAGCTAGTTTGCATAAAAACACAAAAAAAAATCATCAGTTTTAAGCTGAATTATAATTGATTCATTTAATTACAATACAAAACAATTTAATGTCTTGTTTTAGTGGAATAGTATATTTTCATGCGTTTTTTTCCAAAATCAGTTTTTGAATTTATATTTTCTTTATTTTAGAAGGAAGGTTCATTTTTCTTATGTAATTGCGCCAATATGTAGCATTTATACGTGTTTAGATATAGCATTTATAACTGTTTTCAATGAACAAGGTATTTAGTATTCATTACGAGAAGACTTATTCATTAGACGTGTAGTGTGATTTATTATGGTTTTTTTTCAATTTATATATAAACTGTTTTCAAATATTGATTGCATATTTATTGTTCCAAAAAATGACGAGTTTGACATTGCCCTCCTTCATAAGCCTTCATTCAATTCAAAAACATGATAAATGCCATGAAACTCAGTGGATTAGGATCAGCTCATAAATGGAGGGGTTGTGTTTACATAGCTGAAGGGATTAGATAAGAAACGACAACTTTTTCACCGCGACAACTTTTTAGATGCACCGTTCTCATCGAAAAAGTTGTCGACAACTATTTCACCGGCGACAACTAAACCACCGCGACAACGGCTCCAATTTGAAACTACTAAAAACTGAAACTTCACGAAAAAGTGATTGCTCAGCAGATTCAAACTGGCTTGGAACATTAGAGAAAAAAAGAGAGTTGTGACAAACACCTTTTTGACGATTTCTTTATTTTTATTATCATAAATGAGAATTATGATTAAAATTGAATAAAATAGTTTGTCAGTGTCTTATTAACTGTTATGTGCTATATAGGCTTGGTAATTTACTTACATTTAACATCTAGATCTTCATAAAAGTTAACTATCTGATCCGAACTGGCTAGAAAATAGCGACTGGGAAAGTGGCACTTTTTTTGGCAAATGTTCAATGTTCAAAATGCTTACTGTGTAATTGCTCTTTTTTTTTCAAATTATCAAAATACGATTTTACAAAATTAAAAAGAAAGCGCTATGGGATTGTCCTATAATATTACGATGATGCGTCTAATATTTTTCTAGGAAAAAAAACATATAGTTTAGTATATCTTACATCCATTTGAAGGGCTCCGTGTAACATTGTTTTTAGTCTGAAATCGATGTTTTGAAAAAAGAGACATTTTTTCAATTTGTCACTTATATAAGGATTGTCAACTGAACAAATGATAAAATTATTATGATTACATTGATTTCGTATCATTACTTAAGTATATAACGTGGAATTATAATCATGCGACTCCCTGCAATACATTTTGGCAAAACATGTTAAGTCGACTTAACACATTGTTGCACGGAGCCCTTCAATTGACATAGAAAATCTGTGCGACGTCTTGACCAATGAGAAGTTGCGATAGAAAAAAATCGTAATTTTCGTTCGTGACGTCATACAGCCCTATTACAACTTCCTCTTTGGTGAAGGGCACATATATCACTGTAGAGTCTATGGGATGGGGGTTAATGGGGGAAAGATTAGTGGTGGTCGTCTGTGGTTTAGAGTGACCTCACATTTTGTTTTTGTATCGCGCCAATTGCTGTGTCAAAGAGACAGGCCACGCGCAAATTATCAAAACGTTATATAAAGAAAACATGAATAAGAAATTGACATCCAAAAGGCGTTAGATAGTGTAATGCTGTGAACGTTTTTCTTGTTTTTTTCATACGTTTCATTGTTTTAGTAATGTCCATTTATCAACAAACTGAAGCCATCCGAAAAATAATAAAAGAAATCGGACTTAAGTGATATTCTGTCTGTTTTGATAGTTACATGTAATTTTGAGACTGTCTCCGCTTCCGATAGCTTATTTTAGCTACACAAATACTAGACGTTATCAATAACTGGGTAACTAATTCGCAAACATGATCATTATTTTGTTATTGTTTTTATTTATATATATATATAAATTAACCGGATCAATAACCTGTAATTGGTGGTTCATGCAGGTTTATCTATTCCCTTCCTCGCGCTCTTCTCTTTTTTACTTGTTGGAAACGTTGCTAACAGTTATCATTGAGTGGGTTCAGCAACTGCTAGACATTATCAATAACCAGGTTACTTATATGCTAATATGATCATTATTTTGTAATTGTTTTTTTTTTTGTTATAAAAATAAACCGGATCGATAATTGGTAATTGGTGGTTCCTGTAAGCTTATCCATTTCTCTGCTCGCGCTCTTCTCATTTTGTTTGCTTTTGTTTGCTTTACAACGTTGATAACATTTATCATTGAGTGGGTTCAGCTCCAACCATTGGCATAAGACAATCTACACGATATCCGGAACTTTTCAATCGATTGCTTATAAACGCTTATAAAACGGAACGATATCTTGTAATTGGTTGCTTATATAAGCTGACCGAATCGAATATCTAAGTGAAAGCCTATTTAAGTTTACCGGATCGATAATTCATAATTGATGGCTTATATAATCTAGACGGATGGATAATTTCTAATTGGTGACTTATATAAGCCTACCGTATTTATGAGCTGCAATCGATTGCATAAATAAACGTATCGGAAATCGACCTTTTCCAAAATATTTCTTCTGTTTTAAAACGTTGTGAAAAGGTTATCATTGAGTGGGTTGCAGCTCCAACCATTTACCTGCTATTCATCTTGATTATCTACTTTCTGGTTTGGAAAATGTCTCGCGCCTCCGTCTCCCGCCAATTTCACTTGTCTCTAATATCGCCCTATTATTGTCCGCCCACGACGTTGAACCACTTTTATGGAGACTTGATCATTTTCGTGAACGTTTTGTTGTTTTTGTGAACGTTTTGTTGTTGTTTTTTACAGAACATAGATGCATTCGTATTTTCAGCCTGTCCCTCCGTCGTGCTGTTTCTTCATTTGGCTCTCCCCTCCCCTTCTCTCTCCCTCCCCTCTCACTCTCCCCCCTCTCTCTCTCTCACACACACACACACACACACACACACACAGACATACACACCCACTCACACACATAAACTCACACTTTCTTTCTTCCTTCTATCTTATTCTATTAAACTGTCTTATCGGAATATTTATATTTAAACATATTTCTCTCTGAATCGATCATCGTCCACCCTAATCTTTCTTTTTCGTAGTGCAGAATTCTATATCACACCACCCCTATCCATATCTGTCAATGATATCTCCTTATTGCTATTCAAATAATAAAGGTATACATAATATCATATATTATATTGATAAATGTATTACAGAACGGCATTGATTATTTTGTTTATTTATTAATTCACAAACAATCACACAATCACCTCCCTCCTTCCCATCCCAAGTAACAACCAAAAAACAACGCGTGGTATGTTATGATAGGTAACGACATAGAAATCAATTAAAACTCTTAGAAAATAAACGAAACTTTTTTTTAAATCTTAAAAAATAAACACAACTTTTTTTTTTGGAGCCTATACAAGAGTTCAGTTTATGGCAAGAAAATCACATACCAGTGACATACACAACATACATAATGTTTTGCTTATATATAATAAAAATACATATAGTAACAACATATTGCTATTTGAAAATAAACAAAACAATAACGCATTTTAACCCGTTTTTTCCTTGGGCTCCTGAGTTATATAGTAGACCCCGATTCCGGCCACAAAAGACACGTGGATTTATGTTTTCATTGTCTCTGTTCGTGATTTTACGCGTAGTTTTCACGTCATATTTGATATTCGGTCATTTGGGAATTTCGTCTTGTTTCTTAAGAAACGCATTATCCAACGGCTGAAAACCAAGGCAACACAATTGACCAAGTTTATTGTTGTTTATGATTTGCATAATGCTTTTAATTAAAAAGTCCATTTTCTGGTTGATTCTGGTTGATTTACGTATATTTATCTGACCCTGATTTTGACTAAGATAAGACGTCACATTGTTCTGAATACACATGTGTTCCACTTTAATTCATTTTATTTTGTTCGATATATATGTGGGAGACTTTTACCCAAACCTTTCCTCAAGCAAACAAAAAATATTTAAGTTTGAATAATTGTTAATTATTCTAAATCTGATCATATTTTGAATTACGTAAAATGATGATGAAAAAAATACGCATGAACCCCCACTTTTTGATTTTATGGAATAAATCATCGCCAAAAAATGTTCTTGCATCATAATCCATAGCCAAGAAAATATTACTATGTTTCAGGAATTGTCTTATCTACCAAATGTACGTATTCAATGTACGTACTCAAATCCAACATTTTAATCTATGCCCTCTCGGCAGATACCTTTCTGACGTCGTAAACGACATTTTTCACTAATTTTTAGGTTTTCGCGATTTACAATTATAGAGTCTACCCTCATAACATTCTTACCAATAAACAAAACATCAACATATTATTGAATTATTTCTTGGTACTCTAAAGAAAGAAAATATAAATGCACGAGCGATTCCTGAGTATAGGGCCAAAAAAATTGTTTTCAAAGTCGTAAAAATTCCTTCGCCATCTCTGAATAAGATTTGGCTTAAAAGGTAGAGTCTAAGTAGGAAGTACTTTGGGAGGACACCGTCGACAGTTTCAGGCCTTGCAATTGCTGTGTTTACCGTATCAATGTTTCCGTCGAATAATTTAGAAGAAGCAGCTCGGATGTATCATTTAGAGTAAAAATCTCACGCTTTTTGATAAAAAATAGTTAATTTTGGTTTTATTTTCTAAAAATTTCAACGGTTCCGGATTTTGTCTTCTTCCGTCTTTTATTAAATCTGGGGACCGTAGTGTTTCATAATTTGCTGATCGTAAACCAATTTGTTTCCAGGTTTTACGGATATAGATAGCTAGATATAGCCCTAACATGACATCCTTAATCGTATTGTTTCGTATCATAACGTAATATATTTTATGTTTAAAATATCTATTATTATTTGAGCTGAGCTGACGATTCCACATCATTGTTATGTTATATAAAAAAAAAATATTTTTAAAGCCCGTATAATGCGAATCTTGTAAAGCAATAGGGCGATTCCAGCGTTACCCACGTTACATTTCTAAGTGATTCCGTGTGTTTCGAGAGCTCTTGTGGACATAGTTAATGAAGTACACCCTTAATTTTATAGTTTCTGACAATGGGAGGGGGCTATCTTAACGATTTAACGCAGTTCAATGAATTCATTCCATATATTTGGTATAATTGGTTATGAAAAAAGCGATCTCCGCGCCCTTTGGGCTTGGACGTTACTATTCTATTTCCTCTGGCAGATGGCCAGTTTAGTAATATATATAAGGACACTATGTGACGCCTAAATGTTTCATTGATAATACAAATCTTATCAAAACAACCCTATTATTGCTTAGAAGTCTAGTATATTAATTTGATTAAAGAGTTTGATTTGATAAAAGTATTGAAAATAACCTGCTATTTTTAATCATGTTTTCTAAGCCAAATTCATTTGTTTTGAGACCTTGCTCTTTGCTTATATGACGTCAAGTATATTATACTGATTGAACGAAATATGAAAGGAATAATTTCAATTGCATTTGTTATTGTCGGCAAAGATGATGCTATTTAAGTTATGCCATTCACATAATTAGATAATTTCAACAATATTTTGATTTTGATGACCATAACAAGTCTTATCTTCAAGGCACTATGATAACTTGTTTGTTTTCGTCATTCACAATAATCTTTTCAGTAAACATGAACGTCATGTTTTTCAATGTGAATTTCAAAATAGTGTAATGGTGTGGGTACATTTAATGTTTAACATCGCAAAGAGCGATTTACTTGTCGCTCCTTGCGAGCTTATCCATAACGAAAACTAGTGAAATTCGATGTATCGACAGGATTATCGCTACTTTAATATCGCTGTTCCCTAAGGTGGGTGGGTGTATGCTTGTTGAGATTAAATGTTCGACTTTTATTTCATCACTGAAAGTGCTTAAAGTACCAAATGTTTGTTTTGAGCTTTTTCAGCAGCGGGTGAACGCGCCCTCAAGTCAGTCAAACACGGAGTTTGGTCAATGTTCGTTTGAATTGTGGAATTATAAACGTAAGAAAAATATTCAGAGCCAACTCTAAGCACTTGGTATGCTTAAGAAAGATACACTCAAATTAAATTATACATACCAGAACATTATTTAATACAACACAAATAAAATGCGAATTAAGTATACAATTACATATGAATAACATATTTAATATACTCGACAACAAAAGAAATTTCCGGTTGTTCAATAATCAATAACTTTGTTAGTACTCAACGTATCTTATTCAAATTTCATACATAATCTATTGATATCAAAAAAAAATAATTTGTGAAATTTTGAAGATAAACGAACCGACGGTTATTCAACAATAAACATTTGAAAATGTGCTATCGAAAAACCAAGTCACAAACGCTAATAA
>LQRL01104169.1:0-15398 GCA_001703475.1 Hydroides elegans
TATGATTTTTTCAGAAGGTTCTTAAACATGTGATATTGGCAAATTATTAAATGTTTTCTTTAAGATTTTTCTCGCTTAAGTTTAGTTGGTGGATTCAACTCAACACAGACCACAGTTGAAGACATGGTTATAATTTTGGAGCAGGCAGTAGGAAACAAAGGTAAAATATTCATTATGAATGAAATATTGTTTTATTTAATTAGTATCCTTATATATGGGGCCACCAAAAAACCTAAGATTTAGACCTTGTATGTTGGTTTAAATCCGTACTATACTCCAAACTGTATCGGAACTTATCATGAGGAAAACAAGTTATTGCTTATTTATTTGTGCTGAAATAACGCGTGTTTGTTATATATAAGAAGCTATTATATTGATATCAGTGCATGTGTTTATTATTGTTGGTGCTTTTGATTGCGGGTAATCAACAGGAATAAATTGCATATCATGAGGAATTTTGTTTTGAAGTTGGATATCAGTTCCGCGAAATATATCCATTAACGGATCAAGTCGTGTTATCTAGTTCCGGTGACATAGAGCTAGTATTTTTATTACTATTCATATGATGTACTGAGAATCAAAGAGTGCCTAATATGGAATTCATTGTAGTTTGCAAGGAAATAACTGCGTGAAGATTCCGTAATTGCCATGCCCTTATGGTACGGTTTGATGCGGATATTGAAGAACATATAGTTATTTATTTATCGAAAAATGTATAGATATGTTAATCTAACAGTGATCGCAGTTGAAATATGTAACCTCATCATAAAGAAGCTTCCATATGGACACTTTACAATTAAACCAGCATGACTATACATTTGTTATTGGTCGACACTAACTTAAAAGTAATACTGCAAAATCAATATATTGAATTAATCATAAGATATACGTTCGCAAACAAAATGACTAATAATTGATCTATTTTTATCTAATAAAAGAAACTGCTTTTTCCAATGTTTTCATTTTAAGCTTATTTCTTTCTTGAATGCAAAATTGCTTATGAATAGACGTTGATTTTCCTTGAAATAAATCATGAAAAGATAAATAGGTGACAGCATGTATGCGGATTTAACTTGTAATGAATTCAATATAAATATCACTGAAACTATAGCAGACTTTTGTTTCATTCTTTAGATTCACATTGAAAAAAAAACATATTTCAAGGTTTTCTAATTAACACAACAAAAATAACAAAGTCCGCTTCAAAAATATAAAAATGAAGGTCTTCTAGGAATAAGGTCCTTTTAAATTTTAATTTAGATAAAAGTCATTATTGCTTTATAATAAAATGAATGATGAATTCTCAATGAGATTCCTTCTCACAATATGAAAACAAAGCATGTCACATAAGTATATGATAAACGTTTTGTTACCGTAACGAAACGTCAGAAAAAGAGCTTATTGAGAATTTCAAACATTGAAAAGTTCATCATTTTTTAAGCAAGTTTTTACAAGGTCGATCAGGACAAAAACTTTGATTTGTTGATTTCCTGCTACTCATGGAAAACAGACCCAAGCTTTGTATGGACAAATGAAAGACCTAACAAAGCCCTCTTTGTCCCTCTATAAGCACTGGACTATTTCATGTATTTGTGTCTGTTTTCAAGGCAGGACCCCTCCATACCAATCGCAACATTTGTTCATCAAATACAGCACTCTTTGTCACTATGGAATGGAAGGAAGGCGAAAAAATCAACAAAACTGTTTTATCAGCAGATACTCCAAAACGAAGCCGTAATAATAGCTCTATATGTCCTCAGCGCTACAATGACAACACAGCACCGTACTCCTCTTTAAGGAGTCTTTTTGCTCGATTCTACCAAAAAAAACTGCATATTTTCTGTCAACTTTTCTAAGAGTGCGACGGGTATTAATAACACTCTTTTCAATAGCTCCATGATTAGTTTACATCTTCGATTACGAGTTACTCCCCAATTGTTTGTTAACACTTAAGGTAACGAGCGTTTGACAGCGCTAAACGCTCCTCGTGTCTTATTTACTTATTTCTGTATTCAGAAAGCCACTTTGCAGGATAAATTTCGAAAATAGATCAACAAATTCATTATTTGTTTCGTTTCGAATTTCAATTATTATCCACACGAACTGGTTTTTCTTAACGCGTCATTATTTTTTTTATATATCATTTCACAAGTTGCAGCCACAAATACACTAATATGCAAAATTTAAGCTATTATTTAGGATTGCAAAACTCTTTAGATAAAACACATCATTAACCGTAATAGGCAAAATGTAATGGCAGCATGGATTTGATAGATGAATTCCGGTTTTAATTTGGAACTAGCAACATAGGAAGCGTTTTAAAGTTTTTCCCTTACAAGTTACAACCCATGTTTTTCAATGTTTTGTGGAAATCGCTTATAGATGTTAAAAACTCAAAGAGTATTTTTCGAGTTCTCTCTAAGGGCTACATAGAAAGCACAGTTTGCTTAGATGGTAGAAACTCGAACAATCTTCCTATGTTACCAGTCCCTGTAAAAGAAATGGTATTCGTACAACCATGGCCGATTTCACATCATATCCATATAGCTAATCGGATGAGAAGGAGTATGCAATTATTTCACTTTCAAAAACATTCATGTATGATGACATCCCGTTAGTTAAAGAAAACGAAATATGCCATACGCATTAGGAATTGCTGTTAAGCCTTTCGAAATTCATCAACCTGGAACAAATGTAATCCAGTGCGAATTTCTGGGCTTCCCATGTGGTACTCCAGTTTAGATGGATCAGTCTGCATTCGACTTCGAATAAAATCATGTAAAAGTGGAGAATATTTCTTCAAGTCATCGTTATCAACACTAAACTCATATTTATGATTATAAAAAAACAACAGATGACCCATCAATTTTATTATCGCCAAAACGCCCATTTGACATAGCTGCCTTTTCTCCTCCTCCCAACCACCCGCTTTACCTTCTCTCCACTTTCTTACCACCCGTTCACTACTCCCCCGTTTCCTATCACTCTGATTTTGTTCCCTTTCTAAATCCACACTTACCATAAACGAGCCGAGGACATGAGGCAGCGGCCGTCGGCAGGAGAGTCAAGCCGAAGAGCTGCGACAGGCTGTGGTTATCAACAGAAGTGAGTTGCTGGCCTCCGGCCGGGACCAGCATACAGGACATGTCAACGAGTTCCGGAAGTATCATAGTTGTCGGTTGGGTATGAGTTTAGTGATGACTTTTGTGTTTGAATTAAATACACGAGATCCTAAGATGAGGAGTGGTTAAGACCAAGTGTCCAATTATTATAGTCTTAATTGCGTTTGTGGGATGTATTCTATTTCAGAATGTGCACTGTGGTGCAGATGAATGTCCTCTCTGGTTTTAACGATGTAAACCGACAACGGTTAGTTGGCTAAAAGAATTCCACCTGACCTTATATGAAACTATTTAAACCTCCAATTTTGTGTTTAGTTTGAATATTGAATATTTGACTAATTGCACCATCCGTTCAATAAATAAATCCAAAATGATCCACTCATAAGACAGTTATTATATACACAAACCTTAAATTATCCTCACGCCTTCTCCCGTTCAGGGGATGTGTCACTGAGCATAGATGTACTCACACCAAGAGAGCAAGCAATAGATTTCGACAAATGGCACTTAATGATGTGCTAACTGCCGTTTTGCCGCCAGATTTAGCCTTAGTCCGTAGTCCTTAAGACCAATAATTGGTATTGCCAATACGAATGCGAAATGTTTCTTTATTTTTCTTTGGTTTATTTCAAGAAAAAATATTTGGTTATACTATAATATTGTATACAAAAATGATTGCCCTTTTCAATATACATGTAATGATGATGATCCACTGTTTGTAAGTTATATTTAATGATCTACCTTTTCACTTGCTATAACGAATCAAAAGTCTTATCTGTTGAGCATCAAATTTACAGATTCTTCTGTTGTATAAGATCATAATAAAATATGAAATTTATTTATTAGACAAATGTTTATCCATATGAATAATAAGAAATATTCAGTTTTAAATTAAACCTTCTCAACCAATGTATTAAAATATTTCAAATTATTATCAAATGTATTGCAACTGCGCATATTGACGCTTAAGATTTCGTGACCAATAATCCATTTATCAGTATCTTATCATATTTCTCATCAAATCATAAAACTTCCTTCCTTGAATAGAAAATCGCTTTATCCACAAACTTATTCCTGTTTAATTCCCACAAAGAGTTGTTTATTATTAACATGTACAATTAATCGGCCCACTGCATGAGTAAATCATATATAATGTCACTTATCACTTTTTTGTCTTCTAGACACTCTTTTGGAAATCATGTTAGATTATCCTTGTGAGAATAACAGTGTCGCTCATTTGTTAAGTATCACCAGTGCTATCAAATTCAAGAAACGAAGCACTTATTTGCTGGCGGTATTTACTTGATCATCCACAATAAAACGTTTCGGTTTTGTCTCTTTGCAATTTATATCCAAAACCTAAAAAGCGTCATCAAACAAGAGTAGCATAAAGGACTCCTTTGCTTACGAATGTGTGCTATCTAAACGTTTTATTTATCCTGCTCCCTATATACACCAGTCAGTATATATGAGGAATACGTCCTTAATACTTTTGCGGGGATACAATAACTGCGTTGATATTGCACCGGGCGCAGGTCCGTACCATTCGCGTATTCACCTCCGATTTTTTAAAGCCCGCCCTTATTACACATATATATCCCCTGCGATATTAACCATATATCATAATATCCAAATACGCATATGGAAATCTGACGACTTTTCACATGTGCACAGATTAGTAAGATTAGAACGCAGTGAAGTGTACAGCATGCAATTACTGCACCTTTTAAAAGCAGTGCTGTATTTTCGCTGCTTTATGACAATATGCCCCCCGTTTTGCCGTATTTTCCCTCGCAACATCGCATGTCTATAAGCTGCTCTATGTGGCCATAGAGAGGGAGAGAGGCATGGGAGATGGTTGTATTTATGACAATAGCCCGACGACAAAACCCGATTTGAGAATGCCACGATTTTGCCCTCCCTCGCTACCTGATCGTCCTTGGGTCTCCAATAGCTGATAAATTGACGAAATAAATAGACGAAAAACATATAGAAAGCGCCGGAGGCAATGCGATTTAATCTCTTATTATCAAACCCTACAGTCACAAAAAAAAATCATATATGCATGACTCTCATCTATAGAAACCCTCTCAGCTATTGAAAACGTCTCGATGAAAAGCAGTCGAAATTAGGCAATTTTCATCTTGGGATTATCAATCTCATTTTTCACATTATGTGTCGCTGACAGTTGATGTGTTTTCTTAGCGTTCAATAGTGTGAAATTTCATCATTATAAATATAGATGACAGTGCCATTCAAGCCTATACATCGTTTTTCATGATTTTAGATCAGCCAGGGTTATAGCTTTACAGGTTTTTGTCGAAAGTTTATCTGAAGTGATATTCCATTATCCGTATTTTAGATAAACAATGATATTAAAGCTTTTGTTTTTGCGCATTTCTAGCAAATAAATACGAACGTATTGTCGTCACATGAGATAACGAATTGCTAAAATATCGTGGCATGAAATCTTGGTTTTCCGTACAATTATTTCTCAATGTATCTCGAACCGTTTTTCAGTCCTCGCGAGGTTTCTTTCTCGCGGCGCAGTTATAAATCCAATTAAGCGGGTGAGAAGTGAAATGGACAATTAGGCTTCTTTATACGAGTTTGCAGTTATCAAACCTAGTAAATTGTTGATGGTATTTCTGGTTTGATACAAGTTATATTAATGTATGATCAAAAATTGAAATGACATCCACATGTTGAAAAGAAACAGTTTAAATCTACCATTTCTATTTTAGGTAAAATCCACTGTATTTTGCCAATAAGCGCGCATTTACTTCAAGTATTTGAATACAAATATGTTTATCTTTAGGAATATACTATTTCTACGGCATTTCGCTTATTTCAAGTTTGAATGAAAACAATGATTTTCATTATTTAAATAGACATAGTCAATCGATGGCAATTAAGATGCTAAAAATGCTTTCATTCTAGTTTTCATTTGCTTGAAAAACGCTTTTTCACAAACCACGCATATATAGCTATTGAAAATAAAACCACAATGATAAGAACCATTAATGAATAAAAACATCACGTTTTTGTGAAATATAATGTACAAACTATAAAATGGTTTGTTTTTCTATAAGATGTCCGGCCTCGCTAAACCAGTCATCCGAAATAACATCTCAGATATCACAAACCCTTAAATTGGATACCCTTTTCAGTTTTTCAAAGTTTATCGAAAACACTGGTCCATTCACCGAAGCTAGATGCATGGGGAGTGGTTAATAGGCGAAATTGTCCGCAATAACCAGAGGGGGGTGGGTGTGAAATAATGGTTTTATTACTGATTCACAGTGACTTATACAGTCATGTTGACAACATATTAAATCCCTTTTATACCATAAAACCCCACTATTTGTGTTTACTTCCTGACATTGACTATAGCTGCCCCCCCTTTTTATAGATAAATTGGTTTGGGACAGCTTTTGCATACGATTACCCGAATAAATCTTTACAATTATTGTCTATTTATACATATGTTTTTCCCATTTGCATCCTTTTTACGTCTCATTTTGACAGAGATATCCTCATCCTGTACGTTTTGCCACATATGACTCAGGTGTTGCAATTCATGTTACATTTTTAATGCATCATGCTTTTGGATTCATTAAGTTAATTTTAATTCAAAATGCGCAACAAAAAGCTCTATATGTCATATTTGAAATCAACAATCATTTTATCACATTGGCAAAACCGGTCAGTTTGAATGATCGAATACTTAATGTCGCCGTATCGTTCGATTTCGCATTGTACTTTTTAAAATAAATAAAATTTTACAAAACAATAATATCAATTATCATGCTTTGATTATCCGATTGTTCTTTAGTTTTTTTCTATTTTTCATAAATATATCACACGTAACACGCGCTATGATATTTATGTACATTTGTATTTATGTCGCTGGTAAAACAGCTAAGATTTCTGGATTTGCTTTGATGAGATGCTACAAGACAATTACCTTGTATCACTCACCTATGCGTTATTGAAATCACGCAGTGTCTCATGGACGCATTGGCGTCAGTCGTTTATCGCGCTGTTGCCACAGTGATCTCTTGGCGTGCAACGTACGCAAAGTGTTCTGCGAATCATTGCGTAGTGATTTAAGTTTAACGATTATATATGTTTAGATTTATGACAATTATATGGGATTTTCAAACTTATATGAATTGTTTTTTTTTCTCGGAGTTTTCTTTAGAGTGAATATAATTCCGATGCCAATAATGTCTAAATTCACGATGAAAACCTTCGTTTTCAATAACACAGCAAACACACACTTTAACAGCTCAATACATGAAATACTGTTGTTAAGGACTGAAGAAGGATATGGGAGGGGTAAAACCAAGACGACGTTGCATACACTTTAAAGAAAATGCACAAAAAAGTTTCGGAAGGCGCGATGAACTCTTTTTTGTTGCTCGACTCTGTATATATATATTTTGTTTTGGATTGAGGGAGGGATACGGGAGCGGATAAAAGCAAGACGACGTTGCATTTCTCACTGAGGGCTAACCATGGCATTTATCTGCATCCACTTAAGCCATTACGCTGCCATTCAATCACAATTTATCACTGCCCTGTCGATACTATCACTCATCACCAAGATCAGGTATCACCCGACGCCATTTTCGCTTTTCCCATTTTCGTTTATTCTCTCCCGAAATTCCTCATTCTCCCTTTTGCCAAAGTCACTTTTCTTCATTAACGGCGCGAGTCATTTTAATCTTCGCCTTCCGATAGTTTCCACTTGGTGAAATGTAGAAGAACATCACCAAAACGTTGTTATTCTGATGTTTGGGGGTTGCAATGATTTGGTTTATATTTGAAGCAAAATCGTGACTGCGTGAAAGTGTAATCTAACGTAGAATTTATAATCCATCGATGTTGTGATATCAGATGAATATGCATATAAATCTAACGTCGATGTCATTTTGTGAGATTTTGACCTCAGAGCAACGTGGTGGTAAATGCTCCCTGGATAATCCAACTTTAAATAACTTATCTACATCTTCAACTATATAACCGCGTATTTTGGTGTCGTTGCTTAGGAGAGTAAAATAAAATACCTTCTAGGCAAGGGTTTCTGTACTATGTTGCCTTCGGAAATGACGTCGACACGTGGTTCTAATTTTGGCATGCAAAAATGTTTGACGGTCGTCTGTTTATATTTCGTCGTCAGACAAATAACGTATGTGTATGTCCGCAACGTTGTTCTTAATCGTTATGTATATAGGTCCAAATGTGAAAACCCTTTCCACGACGCTCGACGTCTTGTCGAATGGGATAAGTTCTTGAAGCGGCTTTCGACACATTTGCAGCTCTTATAAAATTCTACTTCCTCGGCAAGAAGGATATCGAAATAAATTTGCCCCAAAATGGCATTGAGTATATCTTGATGGAGGCTGTGAAAAAAGGTCAAAATCATTTACTGCGTATCACAAATAATATTTCAATCATATACATTGTACAATTTGATCAAAACAAATTATCATATTTAAGGAGTAGGTCTAATATCGAGCATATGTGTTATCATTCAACAATAGTATTAAGAATAATGATATAGCATAGAGGTTCTGAGAAAATATTTGTTTCCACTCAACATCATTTTTTTCTTCAAATTTTTAATCTTAAGTCTGGATTTGAATGTGTCGATCTAAATTTCAAAGCAAAAACCGGTAAGATAAGATGCTTAATTTGAACCGCCATTGTGTAAGTAAACTGAAAATTGAGGCCAGGTTAGGTCAAGAAACGAAACTAGCCATAGAAAGATGCGTAAATACATAAGGGAAACTGGTTCAACACGAAAGTTCAGAGTAATTAACAACAAACTCTAAGATTAGGCATTGTAGTAGTAGGATTTGCTATAGATATGGCCTCGAAAAGCTGCATAATTGTGAAAAAGCTCGCTTGGTGTAGGGACCCCTGGATGTGTCTAGACTATATTTTATTGACAAGAAGGGTAAACCATTAGACTAAATTCTATAAATTTAAGGGGGGGGGGGGTTTAAAATGTAGCAGATTTTGATAGCAAATTTATAACCGGTTTTGCTTTTCACAAGTCAACCAATTGCCATGATATAACATGTCGAAATTTTGCAACTTTACGAACAATAGATGTTATACTTTTATGCTGTTTTAAATCTATTTCATGTAACACATTCAGATATCGAATATCGTAAAAGTTGGTTTTGTTACTTTTAACACGATTTTTTTCTAGATGCCATATTAAATAAACTATGAATAGAAAATCTAAAAAAATACTTTCGGCTGCCTTGACTAGATGTCTCGCATCATTAATGAGTCTCGCCATAGTGCTTAATGGGGGGTTTAAAACAATAGCCTATGAGCGTTTATTTACGAATGATTGGCCACTTTCAATTATGCGTTAATTGCGGACAGGACCCAAACTCTCGCTTCTGACCATAACATTAAACTTAGATTTTGCCTTCTTTTTACATAGGTTTCATGGGTAAGGTTCAAATTAAGCAGTGTGGTGAATATGGGTCCTTTTGTCCCCTTAAGTAAGAATGACTCATCAATCGCAAGGATAAACGACATTTATTACGGTACATATAGTTATACATGTGTATATGTGTTTCTTAATGAATTTAATCTCATAGTCGAAACCTCAAGTCGAATACATTTTTAAAGGAATTCATCTAATTATTCATGTAAAATCCCTCTCTCCTTTTTAATGCTCTGATGAATGATTTGTCCTTTCGAATCACTTCTCATATTTTAGATGATATAGTTTCTATTGGTATAATCACCCAACCGTAAAGAAGCGACTCACTGCTGAAACAAACACATTGCCAATTCATAGAATTCTACTTTTCAAGGACGAAGTACATAACCAATCAATAGAATTCTACTATACAGAGACAAATGAACTTGTTGACTTTCAAAGACACCTCACGATCCTTGCATGAAAATGAGGAAAAATATTACGAAATTCGTTTTTATTCGATATCTTTTACACTAATTAATATTCAAATTCCATATTTTGTAAATCAACCTTCTTTTTGTTTAAAATTTGCAACGCTGAAAATAAATAACATTGCATTTGCCGTTTTAGAGCTATTAACCGTCAAAGTGTATCTAAGGGACTTGCGGTGCCTTGAAGACTTTTTAACAAGACTTGCTATACAGAAAATGACCAAGAGGTTATCAGTGGAAAAGAGGCTTATAACAAGGTCATATCATTAGCCAGGTATTGGAGCTTCCAATAATCGCCACTGATTTCAACAACTGCCAATTACCAAAGGGCATCCTATGATTCATGTTTCAAAAGGGTTTTTGAAATTATCTAAAAATTACTATAATCAGCCGATTAATATATAAATAGGACATTATGATTTAATTAATTTTGTTGTTCAAACTATGTGATGTTCCTTCTTCTTTGTCTGGAAAAAAAGGAGCATCTTTTGAAAGACTATTTTGTTGAGGAATAACTTGTAGGGTGCTCCTCATTACTGCAGGAGTACCCAACGGGCCATTTTTTGAAATAGTGTCTCATTTTACTGCACTTGACCTGAAATGAATTCTAAACTCATTTAGATCTGATTATTACTTGTATCTATTGAATGGTTTTATTCTTAATTTGCCATCAAGGAACACAAACATTATCGTGCCAGCAACTTAGCACAAACTTGCCAGCAGAATAAAACAATGATATACAGAGGTGTTGCTTTTGCGCATAGTTTAAAGCAATATCTTTTTTGGGCATTCTTATGTAAATCTTGAATATACAAGTGCTTCACAGTTATTATCCTATGCTAATATTTTATTTTATTGTAAATCAAAACTTTTTAGACTAATAAAGACATATTTATAACTTGGGTTTTATTCGTATAAAATGCAAAGAAAATACGAAATATTTGAAATACAATATTTTATCTTTTCTGTTCTGTGAAATTACCAGCAAGATATATACTTGAAAAGAATAGATATTTCACAGAATAAATCGCTGGGTACTCCTGTTACTGGCTACCTGTATATACAGTTTGCCTGATATTTGATAACACATGATAATAAACAATTGCATGGTTGGTGTATGCAATCAAAATAACACCACGGCTTTTATTCATACAAATTATTCCTACTCTCGTTACACATTTTGTAAATAATTATTTTCTGATATCTGAGCGATGCCATCTTCCATAAACAAGACATATAGATGAGGAATTATTTGAAGGTTCGTCTTTATCAACACGCAACTAATACGGTATTTTTTATAAGCATTGTTGGAAGATGCTTATTATTATATGACGCCTGGTCTGATGGCTCGAATTCCGGATTGTATACAAAATTGATAAGGTAAATCACTATTTTAAAGTGCTGCCCATATAAGTGTACGATGGTCGCTCTAGATAGGTTTTTTACGTGTTATGTCATTACACTACACTGATACGCGTTTGCATTTTAAAACGATTGCGGATTACCTTAAAATAAATTCACTGTTTTGTTTTACAATTTTCTCCAAGTAAGGTAGAGACGGCAGGCGCAGATTTACAGGGGGCGTCCCCGGCGTGCGCCCCCTGTTCGCCTTTATATTTAATACAAAAAAATGCGCCCTTCAGGTTCGGTCTGATATTCTGTACTGCTGTCGCCCCCAAGTTCAATATTCTCTATATCCGCGCTTGGGCGGTCCTTAATAATTGCATTTTCATTTTATGCGATGGTCCTTTACAAATACAGCAGCAACTCAACTCGCGAATCGAGACGTGACTTCACGCGACGTTGTGACACTCCCGCCAGATCTCAAGGACATCTCAAGTTCTCATTCTGTTAATTCATATAGATACATAAGGATCGGAAGAGAGACGACTGAGTGTGCCAAATAAAGTATCGTTGAGCATGGTTTGCCAATGTATAATTCAGGATATAAATTCTTGTCCATGTCTATTTCAATACACGATATTCACTCCATTTTTATGTCATATCTAGTCATTTTTGACATTATTATTTCATTCATCTTATTTTACCTCAAATTACGATGTATTTTTTCTCCAAATAAAATAAAATCTGTCAAAATTGTGCGAAAGACTCAGCGGAATTTCCCAAACATAATATAGACAGAGCGCTTGATTAAGTGTCTCAAATGTAGATAAATGTAAATGTCGTGTCTAGATTAACGCTCAAAGGGGCGTGGTCAATGGTGATTAGCAGCCGACAGCTAGCTGTCAATCATTGTTATCCCACGCCCCTTGGTCTGGTTTCTGACACTCTTTCATTACTTCTCATACGTCTTCCGGAATATCTCCTATCTGTTGCGCAAACCGCCTATTTTTGTGGCGTTACAGAATACCTGTGAATACCTTTCCCCCAATGTAAGTGCCTGGTTATGTGGTAATTTGTTATAGTTTTCCCTACAACAAACCGTGTTTTCAATGAATTAATTGTGAAAAAAAAACAAAACACGCGTTTAACTGCGTTTTCTAGATTTCCATAAGGACTATATTGCAAACACATCGTTTGTCATAGAAAAGTGGCTCAGAAATATAAACAAATAGATTGGTTAATTGTTTGTATCAAGAAGATCTTGTGACTGAATAAATAAATCCAGCGATTATTTATAAAAATATCATTATAAAAAACGGGAAAAAGTCTTTAATAGTGACAACTTGCACCATGTAGTCCTACCTCTCTATTCTAGTTTTTCATAAATAACATATTAACGAATCTAATTGACTAGACAACCAAACAAAAACCGCTAATACGCATTCTTTATGTATCAGCTCACGTAATAATAGTTTACCATGGTGCTCGGCTAATGGCATCCTAAGCATTATATATGTGATAAAGCTAAAAGCCCTGTCTAATGGGCGCCTCCTAATATTGTCACTGACTGGGCTCCACCTATCCGCTTACAAAACGAGTACATTAAGAATGCGTTTCCATTGTCCATTGTTTTGTCCCTGAAATGAAGCCGTTGGTTCGCAAGCGTTGTAAATATGCATCACAAAATTATATGAAACTAAAAGTCAATACTCAAAAACTCAATAAAAATATTTATTGATTATTAAGATTGAAATTCATTCTAAACGTGTAGCCATCAGTGAAATCTATAATATATCCTTTAAAAATGATATAAAAACATCTTTCCAATGTCAGTCCTTAAAACATGGGGACCCGCGCGATGGAAAGGCACCAGAGAGAAAGGCACCCTGGCGCATGAAAGGGGTAAATGCAGAACATGCTAAGCGGGATAAACATAGTTTTGTTTTCTGTAAAATTGGTTAACTGGTTCTTCATTGAAGGGCACATCACGACACATTTTTCAAATAGTTGTTAACTCACCTTAAAACAGCATAACAAGTAAAAACAACAACAAGATAATGGTTTTTGAACATCAACATTTTGCAAAAAGGTGTTCCTTTTTTCCAAGCCAGCTGGGCTATTCCTCCTTTTCTAGCCAGCTTGGAACAGAAAAGGAACACCTTTTGCGAAATTTAAATGTTGAATATATCTAAAATACCTATCATATATTGTAAATAGCAGTTTATTATACAATTGCAAGCAGGTTTAATCAATTTTGAAATAATTATTTTAAATATTTACAACGAAAATCAGGAAATCATCAAAAAAAGGTGTTCCTCAATCTGCTAAAATCTCCAAGCTAGAATGAATTTGCTCTAAACTTCCAAGCCAGCTGAAATTTGGTGGGGAACACCTTTTTTTGGGGGAACAGCTCGTGGGGTACTCTTCTTCATTTGTTAAAAAATAATGAGAAGATGCTCAGATTTCATTTTAGAGCTCAACAATATGAGATCAATCATAGTTTTGTTTTCTAAAACATCTATTCAGACATTTAACCTTTTTATGCACACATCCCTACAATTGAAATCACAATGACTCCAAACTCCATTGTACGGGAAGGCATCAATGAGCAAAAAGCGGAAATTAGTGTTGCACCATATTATAGAAATAACTATTTGAATGAGAGCTAGGAAACTAATGGATAAGCTCATTATTTCATTACGGAGCTTCATCAATATCACTATAACCCTCCCTAGGCCTGCATATAAATCTGTTGATAAACAGTAAAGTGAAACCGCCCTGGTGCTCTCAGTTTCAGAAGCACATTTACTTGGCAACGACTTATTTAATGGCCATGTAATTGCGTTGTCATGTACAGGAATGCCGATAGGCTTCAACCTTTATAGTGATACATAATGGGAGGAGTTACGTTACCTTTTCAGTAAATGAGCGATGGTTCCAACGCTTGAAGAAGTTGTCTAGATTCTTGTCTAGGGTTAATATTAAATGATGAAGTGACAAATGTAAAGTAATAATGCTGTTGAGTAAAATCAAAGCAAAAATATAACTATTTGTGACTATGAAACCGATAATATCCTTTCTATATGCGAGCATACACAATTACAAAATTATATGCGACGTCGCATTATGTCATATCATTCAACATCATCATAGAATTATAGAAAAATCATACTTTTAGTGTTGATCCCAGACACAAGCTGTCGAACAACACAACCCACATTTCAGTTGAGCTTTGCTACATGTATAGCAACTTCGATGATATAAGACGAACCAAATTCGCCTTAGCAACAAGGACAGGCAAATGAACCCTTCATTTATCATTGGATTATCTCGCCAAACTTGACGAAAAAAGAATGTATATTATTACCCCTGGGGGCGTCGCCATCTTCTTATGAGCCCAACAGAAAAAAAAGCCCAAGCAAGCGTCGAAAATCCTATTTAACTTGCTGCAGTGCGATCAATAATGGCACTCAATTACCTGTCAGCAAATCAAATTGGCGCATTTACCAATCGCACCATAATTGACACTGACTGCTATTTGCCTAATCATAGCAAGTGCCTGACGGCATTACAAAGGATTGGTCGTGTCCGTACCACGTCATGTTTTGATATAACGTCGAGAAGACGCTCTAATTTGGGCCAATATGCACGTTTTTCAGACGTTTCTTATTTACCGAAGTCAAGTAAAAAGGACATTGCATATCAATATAATCAAGACTCTCCCGAATCTAGTAAGTTTTAAAGGTAAAATGTATGTCTTGGGTCCTTCGGAAGAAAATAAGCAGCTCAAGTGGAAGCGAAAACAAGCAGAAAATACTATATCTACGACTAAGAGAGTCATTAAAGAGTAATGCAAAAATGACAAAAATGCAATGACAGGTGCTAAGGGTCCCCGTAACGAAAAGCGACAAAGGTGAATACCCTTTGCAGTGCACTAGCCTCCGCACCACACGGAATATGGGTGGGGGGGGGGGGGGGGTTGGGGGGGGG
>LQRL01104226.1:0-18514 GCA_001703475.1 Hydroides elegans
CCATAGATACCATTTCCGGTGAAAACAGAAAATGCACGCACGGACAGGGCAAAACCTATATGGCCCTCTGACTATAGTCAGGCGGGCCATAAAAATGTTATTGCAGTTTAAATAATCCCGTGCCACATTATAATAATAAATTACACAATAAAGTGATTCTAACCAGTAAATGCTTGATTGCTTTAGTACACTTTCCTTTACTTGTCTTCTCATTCTCTCTTTATCAGAAATGCATAATGGGCGATTTTTAGTGACTTCACGATATATGTATGGTGACTATAGGTAGCTGCTATACACAATAGTAAATTATTAACCACGTAGAAAATGAAAACAAATAAATAGCAAATGACCGTGTACACTAATAGTCTGTATATATGCACCATGGAATTCACACAGATTGATTGCAACGAATACATTAAAGGACCAAAAAGACCTTAGCGTCAACAAACCATGTCCAATATCACAACAAAGTCTTTGATATATCAATGAATTACTATAAGCGCTATAAGCAATCAGCGAGGTCCAGGCCAAAAGTCAAGGTCTATAAATCTAGTGACCAACATTGTCTTGAGATACCAATGCATCAGATATAGCACTTTAATCACTAAAAGCCATCAGCGAGGTCTATTTCAGTGAATCCAGTGACCAACGTTGTCTTGAGATACAAAATGTCCTTAGAAACCAATAGATTTATAAGCACTATAAGCAGTATAAGCACTGTAAGCGGAAACAAGGTCAAAAGTCAAGGTCAGTGAATCTGGTGACCGACGCCGTCGAATGCGTTCGTCTTGTGATCTTTCGGGTTCGCTCTGGCTTCGTAGTTGACTATAGTGACACCATGTTTGTGAGCCTGCAAAGATAGAAAATATTTAGCAGGTTATATTAAAAGAACAAAGTAGATTTTTTTTTAAAGACTCATGTGATAAAGCAGACGTGTTTATTTTCATACTAATACGGTGATATTTTTTTCAATACTTTACTTAGAAATGAACATGAACCTTCTCAGAAATGTCACTTCATGAACGATGATGTATAAAACAGCAAAAGTGTCGTTTTTTATATTGTTCTAACCAATATAGCCCATCATAGTATATCATAATCTCAAGCTTAACGAAGTCTTAAAAATGTTACATATTTCAAAACAAAGTTTCAGTTTCTATTAATATTATTATCTGATCATAGAATAAAGATACCTTCGTGAATTCGCCACGCAAGCCAATATAGTAGATTTTGGTCGTGTCAGCACCAAAGTTAGAAGGGAAGTAAATAGATAGATGCTCCACATTTGAGAACCGCGCGATCCTGGAAAAAAAGAAAGGACTTATTTAATGTGTTAAAGAGGATTACACTTAGTGATTACGCTTTTAGTTCCAGAAAAAACGCATGTTCAATTAAAACAAATGATAAATGTTGTTGAAATAGTGTCATTCATTCATTCATTTAGACTAACGTTTAGTACAGCTTTTTAAGTGTTTTATTAGCACATTTATCTTGCATTGAAACAAAAACATGACAAGTCAATGGGATAATGGTTGTTTTGTTTATTTGAGTAAACTATTTTGAAACATTGCAAAACCTACTTGGTCGTATATTCCACTTTAGCCTCTTTATCTTCGACAAGGTCGAACGTTTGGTCTGCCTCAGCTCCCGTGTCGTCGAAGGTCATGTTGGGACGGTTCTTGAATCTTCAACAAATATGAATAAAACACAAAAGATCAAGTGAGTATTCCTGGAAATTCAATAAACTGTTAGTTGACCTGTTGGCTTCAATTAATTCAAATATTTAACAAGAGACCATTCATTTGCGTTTCTGTTCATTGGTATGTATATCAACACATAGGTTTACTCTGTACAAATAAATAATTAAAAAAAAACATGTGTTGGGCTTAAAACGCAATTTTAAAATTGTCTTGTTGTTTCGATTTGTATTTTGGCATCGGATGATTACATTATAGCAACTAAACTTACAATTTCATGCAGTCTGGATGGTGTTCGTTTTCACCGCCGCGCACAATGACACCTTTCAATTTCACGTTGCCTGTGAACCTGAATAACATTTTTTTATCGAATGATTAAACATATAAATGATAGAAACTATTGATATGATACATGTGGTGTAGGTGTGAAATGACATACTTTCGTTTGAAAAAATATCACAAACAACAACAATATAGAGAATCGTTTAAAGGAAAATAGCGACCAAATAACTGAATTATGAATATCAGACAGGCTAATTTAAATAGATATCTGTACTGTTGCAAAACGCATACTATGTCCTTGCCGCGGTAAATCAAAACTTACTTTAACTTTCAACAAAAATATACGATTATACTCACGGTATATTAAACAGCAATTCCTCGTCAGCATCGCTTTCTACAAACTAAAATAATCGGTGTACCATTAGTCACACTACATCACGCGGATAAAGCCATTAATGGTTATAGTCTCGATAATAATCAGAATGATTTACATATTAAACCATTTGATTAATTAAAGAATTGGGGAAACGAATCAATAAGGGAGTTCGATAATTCGATATTCGCGGATGTCGTCATAATAAAAGGGGGATAATCGTTGGTATAACATATAAGAAAAAACCCTCTGAAAATAGGAAATTTATTTTTTTGGGAAAGATTTCAGATAGTTAACACTTATAAACCACAAAATTAAATAAACAATAGTATACTTTAATACATACTTTGATCTTGAATTTGTACATATACTCTAAGTATGCGTATACTAGAGCGGTTTTCAACGTTTCACCCTCTTTTTATTGGTTAAATATCCGCGAATATATAATTTTCAGGAAATGTCGAACTCCCTTATACAATTACGAGCGTAGAATATCAAGTTATACCTAAGGTCCTTGTCAAAACGCCGATTTACCCGAGTGACTCAAATAGCAAGGCTTAATACCATGAATGTCATGTTAACTACCAATATACACCCCAATACCCATGAAAGTATCATCAAAAGGTGATTGAACTTTAGAAACAAAGTGTCAAAACTCAAGTCAAAACCTTGAAAAGGGCCGAATCATACCTTGTCGGTTTCTAAACGTTGATCCCATGGCTTGAAAATGTCTTTGCCAGAACCTTCTACCGATTCATTTAGACACTGGATACGATGATCGTCTATTTTCAAGTAAAGGCTAAACTGATCTCCTCTTTGATCGTCTGGAACATCGTGATCATGTTCGTGAGAACATCCCCCACCGTGTCCGTGTCCTGCCATTTTATCAAAGTTGGGTTCTTCTTGTCGTAAAAATAAACAAACTACACTTTTTGCAGTCTACCAAAGTGCCGTTAGAACTACGCTAAAATAAAAACATCTGAAATAATAAAGTTCCACTGGTGTAACAAGCAACTTCTTTTTGTAGTTTATTAGACCGACAATTTACTTTCACATCAATAACAATTCCTATATGATCATATGACCTGATAGAATATGTCATGATAAATTTTATTTTATGAAATTAAAGCGATAGAACAACGTTGAAAATACGTCAGACAACATATCAAGTAGCATTAATTAGTTTAGATATTTTCATGCGAGGACATTAGAAAATATTTTTTTGACACTCTAGCATTATTAAAGATAACATTTATCGATTGATGTTTCTGTATATCATGTCACCAATAGCAAGCTGCACGTTTACTAAACATAGCTGCCCTCTCCAGACTAAGTGCATGTTTGTGGATTTTGCGGACATACACACGCATCAAGCATGGTTAAATCAGTCCAACATGCACTAAAACGTACTTCGCTAGGTTGTTTTAGATACTCAAAATTTATATTCTCCCCTAGAATTTTGTGCATGTTTATTCAGAATCATAGTCATGCCATTTAAAAGAAGTTTTAGAAAAATAATCCTCAATGAAATTGACGTCCCTGGTGCTTAATTAAAACCTGATAAAGTAGAGAAACAAATAGACTATTGAACTCAAAAGGTGGCTTGAATGCGTTGTTTTAAAAAGTGAGAAAAATAAGATGACCCTTTCCAAAAGTTAATACTTTACAATAACCAATTGTTCCTATAAACAATGTGATATCGAATGAGTTTAAGGTAATGTATAAGGGTGTGGAGGGTATAGGTAACACGATTATTAAGACGGGAGCATTTTTTGTTAATGCTGATGAAGTTTTAACATTTTTAAATAAAAAATGGGCAAGCGACTCATTATAATGTGTTACCCAAAATAACTGCCTCGATAATTCGTTTTTTTTTTATATATATGATTTTGATGTTTAAAATACATTCACCTCATCAAATATGATTTTGTTTACCAGAGGCAAAGAATTTCGAGGTATTGCTCTTAATTGGTGCTTACTTCAAAAATCTTAAAATGTCGAAGATTTATTGAAAACCTGCACACACGATATTTTTATTCGCCTTCAATTTAAAAAAATGTCTGCATATAGTCCAGTAGAGTCTAGCTATTCTAATCAATATTATTATTAACATATCTGCCTTAAAATCTCTATTTTGTGTGATTTAGACATAAATATCAAACAAAATGATTTAGTTTCACGGTTTTAGAGAAGTAGATTAATAAATGAATCTGAATTTCTTAGAGGTTACACCATTTACGCATAAAAAAGAAATTTAATTTTGTATTTTTAAATTATGAGCGCATCTTAAGAAAATATACATGTACTGAATTTATACTTTGATTGGTTAAAGTATTTCTTTTCGAATGAACTTTTATTCCTACAGGTTTGAAGTAAGGATTATTGTAACTGATTTCAAAACTATTTTTTTTTTCATTTCTTTATTTTAAGTGTAAATTGAATCATGTTTGAATCTTTCCTGTATTAATAATAATTTTAGAAAACGAATAAATGATATGCTTTCATATTGTCCGTGCCGTTATACCGTAAATCGGATGTTCATTTACCATAACAACAATCATTTGTGCCATGTTGAAAGATCTATCTACAAATATTATGTTCACGTTAATAATAACTTTTCTTTTAATATATAAAGCCGAAAAAAATGTATACTGCATCGAGAATCTAACAAACTCATTCATCTGGATAGAGGTTAACTCAGTGCATGTCCGCATAAATCTAGGTAGGGCATGTTTATGCGAGCCACGGGAGATGCGTGACGTGGATTGTGCAGTTTGCTATTGTGCCAATAAGAATTGCTTCAGATGCGCTTATTTCATTTTTTTTTTTATAATCCTTGCGCTCCAGCAAAATCATAATATCGGTTCGCCAACATATACACATACACTTCTTTTGTTATGTCGGTCCTTATATTTCTGGAAACATTTTGAATTGACAATCACGTCGTGCGAGTGGCGATTCGCAATATTGATTCACATCCGTATATCATGCATGTGTCAAGTAACATAAATTTATATGCATGGTCATTTCAAATAAATTCATAATTAATGCATAAAAATATCCACCTGAATTTTATTTTTCTAAAATGTTAGGTTCTGACATGGTGATGTAATGTCTTATAGAGTACATGTACAGATTATATATACACTTTTGTCCAATAGCACACATTTTTTTATGACAGCATTATCAATTTGTTTGTTTATAATTTCAATTTCTTTTTGAGCCACAAAGTGTGGATTCGGGTTTTCCCACGTGAAATGATGAATGACAAATGAAGAACTTATCAACCTTGCCAGCCTACTTCATATAGAATTTGAGTCGCCGTCATTGACTAAGATCATACTATCGTCCTTGTGAAACAATAGTATTAAAAAAAAATACATATGGTGAATAACACATAATGAATTCACATCATCGTTAGTTCTTAAAATTATATCTGCCGATTTCGCGTAAAATAACGAATTCATTATTTAGTTTGGTTACCCAGGTATTCCCTGACGTGGTTTACCAAAAGTGGTAAATAAACAAGCATGATGGATTCTGACTCTGAAAATGATTATAGCAGTGATGATTCCGATAAGGAAGTATGTTGATAAATTAACTGAATGCTATTATACTTTTCATTTTATTTTATCATATTTTGGTCACTTGAAGTGCAACATGCAACGAAAAGATGTTAAAGTGGCCATTTTCATGAGCGATAATACGAGTTCTTCAAATCATTTTGTATTCATTTGTTAACATATGAATTAATAATGCACTTTATCATATCTGTTTTACACTTATGGCTCATTTCATGCATCAAATCGATGTCAATCATCGTTTTAGCCCCAGCCCCAAATTTGGGGCATATAGAGTCGGGGTGTCCGTCTGTCTGTCCGTCCGTCTGTCATCGCTTTATTAGGCCCCTACCCAAAAGTTGGGGGCCTATAGAGTTGGGGTGTCCGTCCGTCTGTCCGTCGATATATGTCAGGATTTATGATATAAAAATGTAAAGTCGTTTCATTGTAGCGCTACATTTGCTACAATTTTAAAATCTCAGATAACGAATTAAGTTTCTAATTCTGATTTCTAATTTAGATTAAGATAATTCACATTTAAATATATTTTAAGTGAAACAACCTTAAAATTATGTAAATATATAATTTCTAAAATATGTGGTCGCTACTCGCTACACACGACAAACTGTTAAAAAGAAGACAATTTCCTGTCGCTACACTCGCTACATGCAACAAATAAAGTAATTTCCTTCAATAAAAAAATCAAATGATTTTTTTTTGTTCAAATCTGATGTCACTACACGCTACACACTACGAACTTATTTCAATATTAAATTTTCTGTCGCTACACTCGCTACATGCTACAAAAATATCAATTTCCTTTAATTAAAAAAGGAGTCAAATGTATAATTTCTAAAATCTGTGGTCGCTACACGCTACGCACTACGAACTTATTATAATATTAAAGTTTCTTGTCGCTACACTCGCTACATGCTACAAATATAGTAATTTCCTTCAATAAAAAGATCAAGTGATTTTTTTTGTTCAAATCTGTGGTCGCTACACGCTACACACTACGAACTTTTTACAATATTAAATTTTCTGTCGCTACACTCGCTACATGCTACAAATATATCAATTTCCTTTAATAAAAAAAACTGAGTCAAATGTATAATTGCTAAAATCTGTGGTCGCTACACGCTACACACTACGAACTTAATACAATATTTAAATTTCTTGTCGCTACACTCGCTACACGCTACAAATATATTAATTTATTTCAATACAAAAACTAAGTCAAATCTCAAATCTGTGGTCGCTACACTCTACGCGCTACGAACTTTTAAAGAGATGATAATTTCCTGTCGCTACACTCGCTACACGCTACACAAATAATTTTCTTGTAGCATGTAGCGAGTGTAGTGACATGAAAATTGTCGATAGTTCGTAGTGTGTAGCGTGTAGCGACTACAGATTTGCAATATTTTTGTTTGACAATCGTTATTTGTCTTTTTATTAATTTCATATACTTTCACTTTTAAAGATAATTTCGGTGTAGTGACTGTAGCGCTACAAATGATGGTCTAGGTATTTTGATATCATAAATCTTGACACAAATGAAATGAAAGGTCTTGGTCCGTAGATGTGCCTTTTGACCATTTCGGTCAAAAAACACCCTACCGGAAGTGGGCAAATTGGCCAAAATAGCGGTTTTTCAAGACTTGAGCTTGTACGGGCTAGAACTTTTGAACGGAATGTCTTAAGATACTTGGTTATAGGCTCAAATGAAAGGTCTTGGTCTGCAGATGTGCCTTTTGATCATTTCGGTCAAAAACAACCGACCGGACGTTGTAAAATTGGCCAAAATAGCGGTTTTTAAAGACTTGAGCTTGTACGGGATAGAACTTTTGAACGGAAGGTCATAGAGACTTGGTTATAGGCTCAAATGAAAGGTCTTGGTCCGTTAATTTGCCCTTTGACCATTTCCATCAAAAACACCCGACCGGAAGTTGTAAAATTGGCCGAAAATAGCGTTTTTTTTTTTAATAGAAAATATGTTTAAAATCTACAAAAACCCATACCCCTTCGAGTTTTGGGGCGGTTGGGGCCTGTTCGTGTTTCACAAATACTTTCTTGTTGTATAGGTTAGAACTTTTGAACCAAAGGTTATAGATACTTGGTTATATGCTAAAATGAAAAATGACGATGTGTAGATGTGCATTTATACAGTTTCGGCAAAATTCGGCCATCAGAAATTGCCGAACCTGGCTAAAATATCGGACTCAAATGATAGGTCTTGATGTATAGATGTGCCTTTTGTCAGTTTCGGCCATCGCAAAATGGCCGAATTCTTCAAAAATATTCAAAAGTTGTGATTTTTCAAAACATGAGCATATACGAAATATTCGATACCCCTTCGAATCGGTGGCGATTGGGGCCGTTTCGTGGTTCACGAATACTTCCTTGTTTCCATTACTTTTTATAGAAGATAGTAGTTCTTTGATTGTATGTCGGAAAATTTGTCTCTATGAATATTTGCCTTATGACCAGACTTAGTAAACCAGAATGGAAAAAATAACGACATGTCTATTAATATTCTCAATCGGCAACATTTTCGGGATAAAAGTTCATTTAAAAAGAAATTAATAAACTCATCAAATTGAATTTTATCAAAATGCGTTCATAATTTGAGGGTGCAATATATATTTTTTAAATTTTATTCTGCCTTGCACAAATTGGTGTAACCTCTACGAAAATTAGGCTTTTTTGGTTGGACTTAGCCTTAAAAGCCGTAATCTAGGAGCAGTTATGTTTGTTAAATTATACCTTAATCTGCGAAAAAAAAAAAGAAATTTAAGCGCAAACATGATAATAATAATGTACATTTGAATATATGAAGACATTTTTTTCCAAGAATTGAAGCCATATAAAAAATCTCGTATATGCAGTTTTTCAATGAAACGACGATATTTTCTAAGATTCTGGAAATCTTCCCAAGAATGCACCAATTTAGAGCAATACGTCAAAGTTATAGATTTGTTCCCCTAAAAACTGATACACTTCTTTAACCATTTTGCAAATTAAAACAGATAAAATGTATAAGATAAAAAAGTTATAAGCCAAAACTTTATTCGATTTACCAGTATAGTAATTTTCTAACAATCAGTCTAAACGGTGGACCACAAAGACCTGGCTATATGCTCAATAGAACGTTTTTATGTGTACATATGCCTTATGGCCGTGTTGACTTAATTCCCTTAACCAAAATATGTGTAATGTCTCATAAACATACCATAAACATAAAGTGTTCAAAACAATTAACGCCCCTGTGAATGATTTGGTCATAACTTTTTATTGAGCCAACACATTTGAATGAAAACTTCACATATTCAGGTTTACTTACTCTTTATTAAGAATATTCCAATTATGCTGATTGAACAATCATACAAAATCCACAAAATAATCCGATAACCTGACAGGTGGAAAAACAATTTTCACAAAACTTAGTAGTCGATCAGGCCCTCCATGTATCTGACACACTGTGCCGTTCGTTTGCGCATAGAGGTGACGCATTTGTTGATGACCGCTTGTGGAATTGTATTCCATTCCTCCACAACAATTCTACGCAATTCGCGCAAAGGTGTCCTTGGATTCACGCGCTCGACCATTTTCTTCTTAATGAGAGCCCAGACGTTCTCAATCGGATTGAGATCTGGACTCTTTGCAGGCCAATCCATCCGTTCTATGCTCTATGCGTTTAAGAAATCGTCCACTACGCCCGCCCTATGTGGCCTAGCGTTATTGTCAACCAAAATGAAAACCGAGCCTATGGCCCCAGCATATGGAATGATGTGTGGTCGCAGGATATCCTTCTTTCTCGCGCAGCCTGCGTCTTCATCCATCGGTCGTTATGTGCCGTGGTTGACCTAGGACGACCATTTCGGAGCCGATTCTTAACGTCGTCTGTTTTCTCAAATTTGGTTTTGAGTCTATTGACTGTTCTCCTATTCACGTTAAATGCGATAGCAACTTCTCTGGCAGATGTACCCCTCTGAATTCCCCTCTGGAGCTGCCCGATTATCATTGCCCGATCTTGATTTGATAAATGTGGCATTTTTTATTTCCTTAGACATTAAGTAAGATTTTGATTTGAATAGACTCTTAAAAGACATGTAAAGACTATGCCCATAATGTTGAAAATAACAGCTTGATTGGTACATTTTGAGCAGTGCCTTATTGAATGTGATAATCTCAAATGACCCTGGTCCAACATATTGGGCGTTTATTGTGTAGTCTATTGGAATCGAATAATTTCCTTTTAAGTACTGTTCAACAATAGATTGATCATGATGTTGTAAAAATATCCCTTTAGTACATTGCTTACATAAAAAGTAATAAGCACATAAAAACCAGGGGCGTTAATTGTTTTGGACACTTTAGTTTGTGGGATAAAATTCAAAATAAGCCACATTTTGTCAAGTGTTATCCACGTTGATAAACATTGTTTTATTTTATTTTCAGTTGCAAATTGCTTTCCAAACCGGGTTGCTCCAACCGGGACTCAACATCGCCGCAAAAGTAGCAGAGAAGAAGCATATTAATGACAAGGTAGGTGTTTTTATATAAATAATTAACAATTATCAAATAATAATCAAGTTATATAATTACCGGTATTGTATTTGGAATTGAAAACATTGAAACTACACCGAAATATTAGGCAATTTAAGTAGACATTTTTCTCATAAAAGTACTTGCTTTGGTTCAAATAAAACAAATGCTAATTGTATACAGGCTGGTCTAGAAAAGGCACTCGAACTTCTGAAAGAGGGCCACTCGGATATGCCATGGATCGAGCGTCTGGATTTGACCGTCGATCCCGCGCCTTTCCCGCACCCTCCCTGTTCTATTCGATAACCCCAAATTAATGCAATAACAATGTTCTTTGCTATACAGGCCGGTCTAGAAAAGGCACTGGAAATTCTGAAAGAGGGCCACTCTGATATGCCGTGGATTGAACGTCTCGATTTGACCGTGGATCCCGCGCCTTTCCCGCACCCTCCCTGTTCTATTCGATAACCCCAAATTAATGCAATAACAATGTTCTTTGCTATACAGGCCGGTCTTGAAAAGGCACTCGAAGTTCTAAAAGAGGGTCACTCGGATATGCCGTGGATTGAGCGCCTCGATTTGACCGTCGATCCCGCGCCTTTCACCTTCCTAAAATCCTAAATTGACCCCTCATATTATCATATATGACAAAAAGTGCTCTTTGTTATATAGGCCGGTCTAGAAAAGGCACTGGAACTTCTGAAAGAGGGTCACTCGGATATGCCATGGATCGAACGCCTTGATTTGACCGTGGATCCGGCGCCTGCGCCGAAACCGCTCGAGGATCAGCTGACCGAGGACTCGGCTGCGCAATCTGGCGAGGATGGGGTGCATGACGATTTCAAACGGGAGATGAAATTGTAAGTATGGTCATATTTAAGTAAGGGATGATATTTATATGCATGTATTTATATATTCTTTCATAGTATAACTGTTTCTTAAGATGAAATTGTAACTATGATATAAATAGAAATACTTGTACGTATATAAACACATGCTATATATATATAAATATCCTTATCCTATTGCATTTTTTTGTTGCGATACATGTAATTTATGTGTCCGTTCAAAGATTGCAGACGGCATATTATTAGTCTTCGGTGTCTAAAAATGTTAATTTGATTTCACTGTTATAAGAAAAAAATATGGACGGTCTTTCGTAATCCCTCGGTTGTATGTCTATATTTGCTATGAATCATTCATGATCATTACTTTCCTTGAAACTTTCAGTTATTGTCTTGCTCAAGCTGCAGTGCTGGAAGCGATTCCCCGACTGCACTCAATGGGCATACCAACAAAACGACCAGACGACTATTTTGCTGAAATGGCAAAGACCGATACACACATGAAAAAGGTAGGTACCTAATCGTACTTAAAGTTAACATACATTTATATTATCATCCTGGTATATGGTACACATCCTGAATTTCGCCATGAAAAGTTATATTTCAATATTTTATATAACCGAGCGAAAAAAAAAACCGCTCTGAGCTTGGAAATAAAATAATGTATCAAATATATCAGTATAGCCTCATTTATCAGTTTACCATTATCATCGTTCACACCTAAAATGACGTTGAGAATTAAATGCAAACCTAAATTATATTATGATTTTGTTCTAATATTCTTTGTATTTTTCTTTTCTTCCCCAGATTCGTGAAAAATTAATGTCCAAACAAGTATCCATGGAACGTTCAGCGAAGGCAAAGAAAATGAGAGAACTCAGAAAATACGGCAAAAAGGTAAGTTTTGTATAATTGTTCAATGCAGCACTGTGGTTGGAATTCAAATAATTTCAATGGTGTATTTGGTTATAACATTGAGCAAAATGAAATGAATCAAATAACTTTTTACAATTAAATCAAATCCTTCTTCAGTGTTTGTAGCTACAGATATAGATTTAGCGTTATCTCCTTTATTCCAATATTCTAAAATATGAAATAATTAAAATCATATTTTCTCGATGCACCTATGCTTAGCATGTTTTTGCATGCACCTCTTCTATAAACCAAACTTGATTCGTAGATTTAATGTATGTTTTACCATTTTCAACAGGTTCAACAAGAAGTATTACAAAAGCGACAAAAAGAAAAGAAGGAAATGATTACTCAAATGAAAAAGTTTAGAAAGGGTAAGAAAACTATTTTTAAAAAGAAATGCCTAGAAAGGGCAGGACAAATTATTGAAAATAAAAGGGAATAGAACATGGACGTTTAGAAATAAGTTTGAAATATTCAAAACTCAGGGTGTAGCATAAGCCAAAATTCTGCCTCGGTAATTTTTCGAGGGTGCCTGAATTCTGCCTCGGTAGTTTCGATTTTTGCCTCAGTATTTTGTTCAGGTTACCTAAATTCTGCCTCGGTAGATTAAATTTCTACCTCGGTATTTTTTCGAGGGTTACTCAATTCTGCCTCGGTAATTTTGATTTACCCTCGAAATTACCGAGGGTTTCGACCCTTATGATACACCCTGAAAACTACTCCATATTTTCCTCCTGGTTTCATCAAATTCTGGTCGCGCATGCGCGAAAATATATTTTTTACTGTTCATGCGATATCTCGAAAGCAGATAAGCCTAGAGACGTCGAATTAATTAATCATTCGGTCGTATGTTTTGTGCCGAGATGTCGAACGCTTAACTTAAATTGTTAATCCATAAAGTCGCCATCGTCCATTTTAAACCTGATATTACCCGTATGAATGATTGCGTCATAAATGAATTTTTCATTTCTTAACTCTAGCAAGATGTAGCACACTGTCCTTGGACAGTCTTGTACAAAAATGGTTTGAACAAGTGTTGCCTGTACTATAGTTACACGTTTATAAATAACTCTTATTTCTTTATTTTCAGGTCAATCAGACAAAATCGACTTCTTAGGCGAATCTAGACAAAATGCCAAAGGAAAGGCCGATGACAAGAAAACGTCTCATCAGTAAGACAGATAACTTCAATTATCACTGAATTTACAGGACACATAACAAATTAGGCTTTCATTAAACCTTGAAATACTTACTCTTAAAATTGTCTATTATGTTGGCACGGTTACTTGAGAACCTGATATAAAACGAAGAAAAAATTTCAACGTAACACCTGATTTTCATGATTATTCTGTTAATTTAAAAGTTTTAACTAGCATTTAAATCTTTATAAGAATAAATATATTTAAAATGCCATACTTAAGTTAGGATGGGTATGAATATACAGTATACTAATCTCATTCCCATATCACACACTCTAAATCTTGCTTCTTGATGTTTTTGTTTTCAAGAACCGGTAAGAAGCGTGAATACAAGAACTCGAAATTTGGCTATGGCGGACAGAAAAAGAGGTCAAAGTATAACACGGCAGAAAGTGCAGCTCAGATGGGCGATTATAGCAAGAAAAAGCACGGATCGGTGCCTTCCAAATTCGTCAATAGAAACAAAAAGGTACTTCTTTTTGAGATTGTTTTCACATCAACCACTGATATTGAAGTTCATAGCAATCGAAAAGGTAAAGTGGTCAATATTGTGTCCTCTTTGATAACATATTTAAAATTCCTCTGCCCTATAAAATTGCAAGAAGCTGCACAACAAAAAACAATATCTAAAAACAAATTAAAAATGCTTAAAATACTTAGGAGAAGCCTTTTGCCAATTTTAGTTATTCAATCCCTCTCTCTTTCTCTCTTAAGTTATAGTAATGTTGTTGCTATGACCAAATAATGCAAAATATATCAACGTCATTGGAACGCATTTAAAATCAATTATTAAAAGAGAACTAAGTAACAACATTTTTATTGTGAATTTGAAATACAAATATATTTTTTAAAGAGAGAAAAAAAAACATTTAGATGCGAAAATTAACTTTTTACCATTGTGAATAGTTTAAAAGTCAGTATCGTCAGTTCGTTTTATAATAGCATGACTTCAGGGTAGCTTTTGAATATAAGAATATAAACATGTATGCGTCTTTGATCCTTTTATGAAATCTTATTTCATTCTTAAGATGGTTACTGAACAATACAAAAATGAGATATTCTCTTTTAAATAATTAACTTAGGGAAATCTAAAGAAAATATTACCCAATGCTTTCCTTAACATTTGAGGATACAAAATCACAATGAACTTAATCCTTTTTGTTGTTTTGTTTTCAGTCGTCGAAAGCCTCCAAATTGAAAGGTGCAAAGCGATTAGGCAAAGACAGGCGGAAAAGTGCTAAGCAGAAAAAGAAATAAAGCGGGTCTGCATTTATATTAAGTGTTTGAAATTAGTTGAGTTATAGCAAAGACTCAAGCAACTTAAGTGTGTTCATCCTAGCGGGCACAGAATTGTGTCCAGGGGTGTTTGTTTGTTACGTCATAGAAGTTTCTATTATTGCGTAACAGTTAGAAGCAGTCATTGTCTAAAACCAATTGTTTTGGCGTTTTGTGACTTAAGTTCTTATGCGCATTGTTTTGACGTATATCTACCTTTGTTTTAAAACGTAGTGAAATATAATCTAACGGTCAATATAAAGTTGTGAGACATACTACTGTGATTGGTTTGTGAAATTATGACTAGAAATTGTAATTATTTGGAAACAAAAGATAAGGTAGACGCCGTTATATGATTATGTTGATTTCATCTAGCTTTTCACAGTGACATATTTTTGAGTATTTCTTTAAGCTGTTAATTGTTCAAGCGTCTGTTGAAATAATGTTTTCAGTCCGTTTGCAAAGTCTGTTTATTCTTTCAATGTCTGTTGAGTAATTTTGCTCATGGGAATTAATTTTAAAATATCTCTTCTAAATGTCGCCAAGCTTTCCCTTCTTTCAAATAGTTACTTGTTATGTTAGCTCGTACTGCAGATGTTCATATTTGGTATTTGAATAAGTTGTTTTTAAGTAAATGGCTCGGCAAATACTAATGTTTACATCCTTTTCATGGATGAGAATAGGATTTACATATTGAATAAGATTATTCCACTGTTTGATGAGTAGATAAACGTTTCCTTTGTAAGAGTAAACAGTTTCTAAAAGCTAATTCCGACTTGTCTATACACATATGTCTGTCTCAAAGTTGTTTGTTCATCAAAATAAACAAGATTTAAAAGAGATGCTTCGAAATTCGACGCTAAATCCCCTAATGCATTGATGTTCACATTAATCGCACGACGTTTACAAACATGATTTTACATGTAATATGTCGTATCTGATGTAACCTTACAAACTTAGAGTCTAGCTATGCAAAATGATGTACAAATCGAAAATGTATCATTTTTATTTCATGAATAATTTATTTCCATAATACCGGAGATAAACATATGCGAGGTTTGGTGTCTCTTGATAAAAAAAAACAACATTGAGTAAATAGTGATCGATGATTTATTAAAATACGGTAAATGAAAGATAAATAAACATATATTTCGAAAACTTAAGTGCTTTTATTTTATCATTATTATCCTCAAACATGAAAACTCCGTCGCAATTCTAATATTCAAATTGACATTCTTATAGCTCTAATCGAGACTCAAACGATATAATACACATCAAAATATATATTTCACAAAAGGATATATCAAATCTTATTTTAAGAACTTAATCTACAAACAATAATCATACATTATTCTTAAAATCACCCCGACCCAAATCTACCTAAATCGAAACAGTCTTGCCAATAAGGACGAATTTCACAAGCGAAGTCTAGACTGGATGTCTAAAACGTCGGTTGTGAAATTTGTCCTGTAAGATATAGTCTAAAGTCCATGAGATATAGCGTGCTTAGTCTTTCGGGTGAAGTTTCCATTGGGCTTCTTTCACTTGGGTGACGTCTGTTGAATTCTTTGTGAAGTTTAATCGAGGATCTGTCTTGTCAGTTTTCAGCTGTGAAAAGAAAAAAAATACATATCATGATTAGCAAATTTTGGGCATTTCAAATGCTCCGATGCTTATAAAACATGTTAAAGCTTTACATTTATCGGGCACCTTAAAAATTTACATTTGAATATTTAAACATACATGTATTATTGAGTAACCGCTCAAAACGTTTCCGTCCAAAAGGTTTCCAGTATAAAGCTGCCAAAATCCATCCTATAGTAACCTATGACTGGAAACCTTATGGCTAGAAACTTTGACTTATATAAGGAACTTTTTGACTGGAAACTATTTGAACCGAAAAATATTTACCAGTGGTTCGGTGATCCAGCCGTATTCTTGAGAAGTGGTTTGTGGGTAGATGTATTTTTCCGTTGGTGGCTTTCGGGAGCGGTTGATGACGTCCAACATTTGAGCTAAAACCGAATTGTTATAATTTAACCATTTATATATACAGTAGAACCTCGTTAGGTCCTTGGGACTTCAGATTTACCTCGAGCTATCCGTGAATTCGAGTATACCGTGTTATTATTAGACTAATATATAAGACTTGGGACTTTGAAATCACCTCGAGTTAACGGGTAATTCGAGTTAACCGTGCTCGAGTTAACGAGGTTCTACTGTACATATTTATATATTAAAAGCAAAAGAAAATAGGTCGATGTAAAATAAATTTATGGGCTTTATTCTAAACAAGCGTTTATGGATGCGTTTATACTTAATACATGTATATGTATTTAATTGTCGAATCCGTATATATGATTCAAAATCTTCGACTTGTTTGATATGTGAGAAAACATCGTAATTTATCATTGAGCATTTTTGTATCGTTAGTTGATAAGGGCATAAGATCATGCAAATTTACAATATAATTTTAGGCATAAAATTGCAAATACAAATATAAGTTTAAGTTGCACAACAACAACAAAACTTACAATCTCCTTTGATTTCATTGAGCTCAGCTTCAGCAAATGAGTTTACTTTGCCGCTGACTGTTTGCACTACAAACCGAAGAAAAAATAAGTTAAATGTAATTACGTTGTTAGTTTTGTTTTAAATATATTAAAATTGTATATAAACTGTATATGCTAAAACCAACGGAAAATAATATCGTTGATTTTATCGATTTGAATGTAAGTCAACTTAACGTCATTATAAGATGTTAATATAAATTTGCATAAAGCTGGTAAATAATGTGGATATACCAATAATAGACTTCTTCTCTTACAAGATAAGGTTCGTTTTCATTAAAATCAATAAGCTCGAAAACATGCAGATTTGGAGTATCTTCCTTAGAATTGCGATGATTTAGACGAGAAAATTTGTATTTGTTATTCATTTTCGAAGCTTGATTAGATGTCATCCATGGTGCTTTACGAAAAGCATTTTAAGTGGGCTTAACACATTTTTGAATTCAACCCTTCAAATGCTAGTGTCCGAGCTGTATTTGACATTAAGCATCTGCTTTGAGTGATTAAATTTTGCGTTGTCCTTTTGGAAAGGTGCTAAATTTCCCAGCTTATATCAATAATAGCTTTTTGACAAGTTTGCTTATCAGTTTACGTCACGACAAGTTGTAACCTGGAGTACTTTACTCACCTTAGTATTTATAAATACACATAAGTACTCACAGGTTCTAAGCCTACTTAATAGTGTTTAAAAAAACTTATCTGACATTTTGAGTATAAAATTGTTTTATTTTGCACTCATATGTTTAACGAAGGTTAAACAGTAAATGTGTATAAATACGATTTATTATTTCGGGTTTTGAATAGTTTAAATTGAGTAGGACACTTATTTAAATGGATGCAACTATATTTTATAATTATGTTTGATTCTTATTGAGTTTTGATAATGCTATACTCTTTCTTAACTTTGCAATACCAGGTAGTTTATATAAACTCTTTGGTTAATATAAATTAAGCATTTGGCCTTTCTTTATCGGTCCAATAAGAATACGAGTATGAGCGAAAGTTGTTTTAAGCTCCTTGCAAAGAGCACATGAAACTCATATATTGAGCAAAAAAGTGGGAGCTAATTAAATATTATCATAACCTACGTATTCACTGGCCTAATATACAGTGATTGAAAGCAAACATTACGGTAAATAGGAATACATAATATCACCTAGAGGCATATGAATGAATTCAGTCGCAGCTTGAAGCTGAGAGCACACGCTTGGATCAATCGATGGGAAAGCAAAAAAAAAAAAAAAAAAAAA
>LQRL01104251.1:8610-22976 GCA_001703475.1 Hydroides elegans
ATTGTGGGAAAGAAATTGTGAGAATGTACTTGCGTGAAAGACGTTGTGAGAAATACGTTGTGAGAAAGACCTTGTGAGAAAGACGTTGTAAGAAAGGCGTTGTGAGAAAGACGTTGTAAGAAAGACGTTGTGAGAAAGATGTTTTTTGAAAGACGTTATGAGAAAGATATTGTGAGAAAGACGTTGTAAGAAAGATGTTGTGAGAAAGACGTTGTGGAGAAGACATGGTAAGAAAGTCGTTGTGGGAAAGTCGTTCTGAGAAAGACGTTGTAGGAAAGACGTTGTGAGAAAGATGTTGTGAAAAAGACCTTGTAGGGAAGACGTTGTGAAAAAGACCTTGTAGGAAAACGTTGTGAAAAAGATGTTGTGAAAAATACCTTGTAGGGAAGACGTTGTGAGAAAGACCTTGTAGGAAAACGTTGTGAAAAAGATGTTGTGAGAAAGACGCTGTGGAAAGACATGGTAAGAAAGTCGTTGTAAAAATGATGTTGACAGATAGACGTTGTGAGAAAGTCGTTGTGAGAAAGACGTTATGAGACCGTCTTTATGAAAAAGACGTTGTGAGATAGACGTTAATATTACCTTATATTTTTAATCGACATATGTTAGTGATAAATAATTTATATTGCATAGGCTTGATCCTATGCAACTCTGATACCTATGTTTTTCCCAGTGCTGACCATGCTAAATCAAATAATTATTGACAGTTCACGGGGGATCGAAGGCCTTTAGCCTCTAGTTTGTGGATGCTAACGTTAACCAATATATGTATTCAGCAAACGCCATCAAATTCGATTGCGAACTTAATGTCATCAATTTCATTTAAAAGTCACAAATACATTCTTATTAGCGTCGTGCCCACCGTAGTATGTTCCTCTATCTGTGTGCTAGCCGCCAAAAGGCCCCTAGATCAAATTATCCTCATTGCAGTATGTTAACATCGCACCATTTACTTGTTTTTGCTTTCAGTTGGTTGGTTGCGTCTATTTGTCGGACGTGTCAGAAAGCATCTGCTGGATCGTGCAGCTTCTTTCCATCGTGTGCCTGCGTGCAGGAAACTACAAGCAAGGTACATGAAAGTAGATTAGATCTTCCATACTAATGTCAACCCCATCGAACCTTCAACCAGAGAGCACTGTAGAATAAACAGAAAAATCGCAACACCATCTTTCACCCACCCCCGCCATCCCAACTGCCCACTTCTGTCATGAAATTTTTCGAATATTTTTTGTTTACTTGTAGTATGACTTTATATGATATTTTAGATGAGATAAGTTATAAAGACATGTAGATAGTGAATAATCCAATATTACTTCAGAAATTTCTAAGCTTCGTAGCTTTCAGCAAAGCATTGTAAAAAAAAATGTAGAAAGCTTACTTATGTATATATTTTACCCGTTTTCGTTTAGTCTATATATTTTGTTAAACAGATTTCTTTTGGTTAATAATTAATCATTTTCGATTTAGGCAAAACGAAAAATGGATTTTATACCGGTACGTTGTGTGCCTCCGTGTTCCCCGTTCCTAAAGCAACGCTTTTGCATGTGACTATTGTATTGCAGTCATGTATGGTGTATTAAGGGAGGACACGGTTGTAACTAATTGTTGTGCGGATCGTTAATGTATAATTAATGGTGGTCATAAACCGTATGTTTTGCTTTGGGAAATCTAATTTAATTGCTTTGTTTGTATAACATTATAAGTGAAAAGATATTATTATATTCTAGGATTAAATAAATAGGTTTGGTAAATTTGCGTTCACAAGTCCAGGGTAAATGATTATGGGTACTCTTTTAAATGCAAGATTAGTATCAGATGTAAAACCACTGTTCAAAGGTCTTATATAGGCATATATCTTGTTTCAAACTTTGCTGTTTACGGCCTTTAAATATGATGCTTAAAACTTTTCACAATCCATACCCCATATGTTACATAAACCTTAATATAAGTTCATGGATGGGTATTTTTCAACGAAAACCTCTACTATTAAAGCCATAAATAATAAATATATAGGCTATATTTCACATTTAATTGCCTGCAATTTTTCGCCGTTCGCAATCCTAGCTATCACATTTTAATAAAGTTGTTCACGTATCTTAAAGCATAAAAATATGCGGCTGATAACTAAACAGTGGTTTGTCTCAGCTTGAGGTCATAAAAAAATGAACACGGTTCATATATAGCCCAAATATTGTGTCATAAACTGCTTAAATTATATTTGCTATCAAAAACGCTCCCACGTAAGCTGGATTTTAAAAAAAGAAATCATTTGAGGTGAAAAGTTGTAATACTGTGCTTTTCTAAATTATACAAACGTATCAACATGCTAATTTTAAAATATTATCCCGTGGTACATAAGGAATAATACTTGTCAAACCATGAATTTAACACTGCACAATGATTTCGGAGTGATAATTCAGAGAATTAAAAAAAATATTGAAAAACACATTTTAAAGGATATATATATTAACTAGATATGTTTTGGTTATCTTTGATTTATAAAAGATATACGTAATGTTTTATCTATTGGTATGAACATTTGAAATTTTTGGATAAAACATTTTCATAAAAACAGAAAGAACTTCTATTTCATATCCACATAGAGAATTTTTAATAAAAAAGAGTCATATTTCATACTTTATTGCATCCAAGGCAATTCATGACAAAATTTCTATTTACTGAATTCTATTTTGGATTGCTATCAGGATAATAAATTTGATAAACAAGACTAATAAGGTTGGGCTCGTAAAGTTTCACCATCATCTTGTATAATTATTAGAAATGCTGTTCTAAATCTATAAATATGTTCCCATTGGATCGTTTAAAAGTTCTATGAATCGGAAAATTATGTTAAGGTACTAACATGGATTTGTCTTATTTTTACTTTATAAGGACTCCAGTTCTGGCAAGACGAATATTATGCGACTGGTAGGGAATCATACATACAATGATATTATTTTGAATAATTTATTTTACTTTTTTATCAACATTTTTGTGGTCGGGTAGAAATCATATTTTCTCTGCGTTTTGTATTTAAGCATGCACAAAAAAATCAAGGATTTTAGCGACATATATTCCAATGTTATTACTCATCTAAAAAAAAATGTTTTCTGAGTAGGCTTCTTTTGCAACCAGCGGATTGTTTCGAATGTTTTGCGGAAATGAAGGCGGCGAAATAATTCGACCGATAAGGTTGAAAAATAAGTCAAGATAAAAAAATTCACAAATCCTGAACTTGATTTAATTAATGACAGATAATTCCATCAAGCTGAAAGGCATACTTTGATTTTGTATTAATGATTGTTGATTAATTGTTTAACTACAGATTAGATAGTTTGAAAATTGGCTGTTGTTTTATATTTGTCCGTTTGGTGCCTGCTACGATTTATATATTTTTTGTAGAAAAAAAAAAGATTGAAAATAATCACTGAATATAAAAAGCGAGATATTAAGCAAACGTGGTATATCTGCCCGTCATTTGTTCGTTTTACGTTACTTTTGAGCATTACTCGTCTCCATTATCCCTGCATGTTGTCAAAGACGAAACTCAATCTCAATTTATTATATATTGTATTACGCATTTACCTTTGAATCATATTTGGTGGTTTATTATGTAGCATGAGGTTACGGTTGCCATTTAAATCTTCAGTTTGGTATATAGGCAATAATGTTTATGTACCTACATTGTATATGTATCTATGATCAAAATTTCAATATACATTGTATATTAATTTACATTTCAGTTGCGAGTGTTGTTTGTTTGTACGAAATAGAAGTTATTATTTTCATTCATTAAGTTATAAATCGTGGTCAGAGACCACATTCGATATTCGAATCTTTAGCAAGAACCAAAATATCAAATGATACTCACTTCTTAAACTGAGACTTCACCCCTATACTAGAATACATCTCGTACAAAAAATACACCATTGTAGACAATAAACTCAGTTTTGTCTTAGATAAGAATTAGCCACCCTTCCCATGAGATGGATCCATCAGGAGAGTCGAACTAGGAAACTAAATAAAATATTAAAAATCAATATTAAAAACCGTCAAAGCATATTTCGCATTTGTTTCCCAACAGATGCGGGCTCGCAGGAGGAGTGCTTATATGTTACATTTAAACCCGCTTAAACCATACCTCTCTGATTCACTTAGATGTTGCCTAAAATACATATTTAAATCCGTTTAAGCATTACCTTTGTATCCCTCTGGATGAGTGCATGCTCACTCTAAATAAAAATGAAACCAATTCAAGCATAGTATGCATTTGGGTCGATTGTTGCAATACCTTAAACCGTTCAAGCATATACCTCTCCCCTTTCCTCAGGTGATATATCTCAGGAGGAGTGCTTATAATGAAATATGTTATATTCAACCCCATTAAAGCATATACCTATCTCCTTCCCTACAGATGAGATCTCTCAAGAGGAGTGCAACCTGGACGAGGACGAGGCGGGCCTCACGTGGGACGCCATCTGCTTCGTCTTCTTGCTGCTGCAGCTGCGCATCTACAAGAGCCACTACTTCATGCACGTCGTCAACGAGCTCGAGATACAGAATAAACTCTCAGCAAGGTCAGGATTTATATACATAATTTTGTGTCTTAACCCTTTTAGCTTACAACTTTCAAGTTGTCATCCTTTTCTATGTATATGTCGTGATCACGTCTATGTTTATTCAGGTTTTCATGTTTTCCGCATACGTGTATATGTTGTGATCACCGTTTTTTACCATACTTGTACTTGTATATTCAAGTTTTCATCTTACCCTATAAAGCTCTTGAAGGTGTATTCAGAACAGACTGCGCCTAAAATATTTTGAAATAATTGAAAATCACCTAACCATGTTATAAACTACTTTAATTACAATGCATATATGATTGAGTCGATTCGAATTGCCTTCTTTGATGTCCTCTCTAACTATTTCTTAAACGAACTTTACTTGACACGGATCGTAGTAGTAGTAATCATAATGTAATTCTACATATGATGAATATATTTGCAAGTATTTATTTCGAAGTTATTTAGCTTCAGCTTTGATTAGTCTTGAAGTCTTTATAATCTTTAATTGTAGAAATTTATAAATTTAACTTGAAATATTTCCTTTGTAAATACAGCGAAACTCAGAACAAAAATCTCAAACAAAATTGTTTGCTTTCTGGTAGTCGTGAAGAACTCACCTTAATTGTTGCTTTTGCAGTGAAACTTTTGGTGTTGCGTTGTAAGTCAAATGTTTTATTTGTCGAAAAATAAACCCTTACTACCGTTAACAAACTCAAAAACCATGGCCCAAAGTAATACCTGGTGACAGTGATTACAATAAAGCTTAGCGGTGTAAAATATATTTATAGGCTATTGAATGGCTGTTCTCATGCAGATTCAGAAAAAAAAACTATGAAATGAGTTCCTTTGGAATTTGATGACGATTGGTTCAGTATGCATGGGATTTAATATTTTCTCTGCTAAATTCAATCCTTTTTTTTCATATGAATGGGTGGTAATACAATAACGTTTCCAATTATATATTCAACTACATATTAGAACATTCTTTCCCTTTTTAGGCCGCCATCTTAAAAGAATTCTGTGTATACCATAAATATATCTTTTAAAATTTGTCTTCAGTTAAAAAAAAACACACGATATCTAAATGTGCTTTACCTTTACAAATTCTCCATCGTAGATATTAACCGTTTACACACTGTTACACATAATGCTTTGATCTCCTATATCTGTTGTTTAAAAAAAGTAAAACATAATAAAATATCAATTTGAGGGACCAACGCTTTCTTACACGCTATATTTAGTATTCAAATTAGTTAAATCACATTACATATTAGTCTAATGTTTCATAGTTGTTTAATGTACAAATGTTTTGTGAGATTAATTAGATATGTTGTATAGTTAGTATCAATGTAATAACCGTTATCAAGTCATTGAATTGAAGAAAATTGATGCACATAATTCGGCAGCTCCTTAAACAAGTCGCTTAAACTTGAACTTAAAGAGCAACTGTCGTGTGATATGTTTAAACGAATCACTCAAAATATTCTCAACGAATGAGTTCATTCTAGCCGAGATTTTATTAAATAGAGTGCAACCAAGGCATTTAGTCTACAATATGCTTTGCACTTCCATTGTTTATTATGTGGATATACAAGTTTTTTTGTTTCAACTGTAAAATTTCGCCAATAAGCCTCATGATTATGGCCTAGTGTTCCTGGACAAACTTATGTAAATGAAGTAACTTTTTAGTCCTATTGATGTTTAACAGGTTTTTATTGTTAATATACATGTAGTTAATTGTGTAGGCGCACGTTAGTATTTGAAAATATATGAACAAGCAAACATTCTGAATCGAGTTTGTTCTTGTTTTGAGATTTTTGTACTGCACACCATCTTTGTATTTTAATGAAAATATACAAACATTTTTTACTCGATTTCTATCGAAGCTGGTTATTTGAATTTTATATTTGATTTATACATTTATTTAAATCAAGGGATGCGTGTTATATTGTGTTATGTTATCATAACGTGGTTGGAACTACTATTGGCAAAGTGTCACATGACTTCAGATTCACTTCAGCTATTCTATGTTCATGCATTAAGTTACCCTTGTGTTTTTCGAAACTTCGTAAATGTATAACAGGCTTTCATAAATTTTTGCTATCGTTTCTGACAGATATTTGTTCAAATAAGCGTGTATAAAACACATCAAGTAGACTTTTCCAACCTTACTTATTTTCAATTTCATATAAAATTATATATATATATTTATTTTAAAACAAACAAGATATTTGATATCTATCCCAAAATATCAGACAGAATAAAACCTCAAGGTCATATGAACCACCCTGCCAACAAGTTCACAAGTTTTATTCTAGGTAATACACCGGAACTTACCTTAAGCTCCACTACTCCTACATACATGGACATTTAACCCTCTCTTTTCACCCCAAAACTAACAGGGGCGCAGAGTTGATCAACACCAACCTCATTCGGCGCGTTGAGCAGCAAAAGGTGCGCGAGATGGAAGTGCTGAACAACATCAAGGACAAAATGGATCGCATCAAGGAGCGCCAGGCCAGGCTCAACAAGAATATCCCCGTCGATCTCAAACTCCATTATCATGGTAGGTGGCGGGATAAAGTGAAACGTTGTTGGGGATTAAGGGTTTGGCAATGCATATGCGGTGTAACTGATTCTATCATTTTAATTGATTCAATGACAATTTTCAATTCTTGCATCGAGTTATTTACGTTGATTTTATATTGGGCATTTTATCAAATATCAAACGATTATTGCTTGATTCTTTATTGTTTGCGGGTTGGGGATTATAATATGTATGAACATTGATTCTTTCATAATTAATATTTTCTTAAATGTCACCTTGCATTTTTGTGTTGTTACTTTTATTAAAATATGTGTTTCTATTAAAAATGGTGAGTGCTATGTATGCATTCAAAGTATACTTCTGTCCGTCAAGGTATGGGAGAAGCTAGAATGTTAAATTCTATTGAATCATCTAAATTAATATTGATGTTTAATAGTTCTCATTTTATATTTGAAACACAAATTTAGTCCCCGACGCCGAATTAACGCACATGGAAGGTATAAAGCATGAAATGGTTCAACATTTGCTTAAGCTACTTGGGCTTACCACGTTTATTGTGCAACTTGTGGCCCCTATTTAAGTTACCTTTGTTGCCCTACCCGACTCAAACAGATTCCAATATTTTTGTCACTTTTGATAAAATTTCATATCATTATTATCGAATAAAATTTTTAAACAGTGATAGACACTCATTGTCTTTTGCGTCATTTTTACTTGAGGTAGAGGTTGAAATAAGTTGAAAATTAGTTTTTTTTTTTAGAAAAGTCATTTTCTGTTAACACTAGAGTTGTACCGGTTATAGCCGACCAACATTATTGCGATGATGAGTGGTCGTTTTCAGCATGAAATATCCTCCAATCGAATTTTGGTCGCCTCTTGTTTTGTCCCCACAGTATGCCATATACATAAACATTGTAGTGTATGATATTTTATAAATACTCAATAAATGCTTTATATATTATTCGCAATATTGTTTAGTTTCCGAATGTGTCGTCGAATTTTAAGAAATGAACCAATATATACCGGTAAATATATTGGGTTCTCACAAGCCATTTAATTCGTCAATTACAATCAGACTTTCTAAATGGTTTTACTTTTAAGCGTTTAAATAATCTAGTCTTGGCTCCTTGTGGTCAAGAAATGTTATTTATCATCCAGGTTGTGACTTACTTGTTATCCATGCCATTGTATCTGCGTAATGGAAGACTGCGTGTTTCTTTTATTTACTTCATCGTAAATTAATCGGGTTAGAGCTTGTTAATATTTTAAAGATAAACCTCAACAGTAACAGTAGTCACAATGCGTCGCTTAAAAATAATAATGATAGCAACAAAAAAATATGAAAATGGCAGGACCTCGAAAAGACAATAGAATCAGTATGTCATAAATAAATACCGATACCAATAATAACCGTACCGTTTATCGTATAAGTAAGTATGGTATCATCGGCTTGTTCCATGTCGGGGTAAACCCTGTTAATCCCATAGCCTCATACTTATTCACGAATCCATAAAATCATGGACCGAACAAAAACTGTCAACTTCTTTGCGTAGAGACGAATCTGCATTTTCCATAAATATACATGTACATCACTACGCCATAAAATGTGACGAAACGTATCTTTCCTCAAATGCTCATCACAATACATGTATTTAACATGTATTCAACAAAATGTAGGCTATATATTCATGCATTTTCTTCTACCCTTTAAACAGTAATCCGCTCCGGTCACTATTACATGTTCGAGGACGAGAGCGACGAAGATTCGGAGAGCATCGACCAAGTGGATAAGACGGAACCCAGTCCCGAGGAGCAGAGCGATGAGGAACAGTCGCCCAAAGTCGATCCATTCCAGGTAATTGATGGGTTATCTCGTATGTATATGTTGTATACGATATCACCCCTTCCTAACTGTCAATAATGGGTTGTCTCATGCTCATGTAGTGAATACCAACATACCATAATTGTACCCCGTGGCTGATTGTATTAGATGTGGGTTATTGATTGAATGAAGGGTTTGTAACATCCGGGGAAGGGAGGTAGCTGGGAATTATTCAGGACGAAAAAAGGAGAGCGATTCGTGTGTTCAATCAAAGTCCTCTGTTTCATTTGATAATGATATTTTATTTTGAAGGGTGTATAATAGGTTGGTATATAAGTAATGATAAACTTCAATATGATAATATACATCTTTTTTTAACATAATTATATTGTTTAGCTCTAGCCGATGGCAATTAATGTATTTCCTTAACCGGGTTCCATTGCACTCCTCAGTATTATTGTTTACGTGACATACAAAACACATGTTTACGTGGATTTGCAGAAGTTCAAAAAGCGCTACAAACATGTTCGACGGAAAAGAAAGGTTAAATAATTAAGCAACAACGCTAGATACCACCCTTTCTTTATCTTTCAAACCATTGCTTGTTATTGCACCTATTAGCGCAGATGTAAGGCTACCCACCGTGTTTGAAAAAAAAGTTTAAAGTAGTGTATGGATAAGAAGTGACAGTTATTCATGTCATTTGTAATATGCCAGCATTGTAGGATAATGCTTTTGGTGTTGACATTTTTCGCAACAACTTTTACAGCGCAAAACAATGCAGGAAGTTGCCCGTATGCTGACGGTAAGAATGTCCCGGGCTTTTCAGTGCATATTTTATTTTCAACGTATTCGTTTAATTTCTTTTGTTTGAGTATATGTATGTATCTTCATCCGAGTCTTGTTTACATAAATAGTTCAAGTGCAATATTTCCGTTCAGTTTAAGTTACACAATTCTTTGAAGCGATTTCAATTGATCCACTTACAGTTTGATAGTAAAATAATCATATTCAAACAACAATTATTCTTTTGTTTTCATAGCACATCTAATAGATTCTATACTCTACATCGATATATGTTATACATCTATTTTATAAATGTTACAACAAAAAGCACATCTCATCTTTTTCATCATAAAATGAACTTGAACTATTTCTGCTAGACACTTTTTCTCACCCTTTTCCCCTTTACAGATGCTCGCGTAAAATATGAAGCAAACAATCAAATTTGCTTTAATGAATGCAAATAGCCCGCCTGCCTATCACAATCTTTTCTAAAATGCAATGTTCATATCTTAGCCAAGGCTCGATCTGATAAATGCTCCAGGTTGTGAAAAGCTGGAATCGGTAGGGAAACAAGTTACAGGGTTTCGGGGAAATGATAGAAAATATAAATGAATTTGTAAGACAACTTTCAAGTCTTTGGCAGTTTTATAGTCTCGTAAGACGGTTATTAAGCATAGATTTTAGAAATAAAAAATCGTACGATTTTTAATATTATATTACATGATTTTGTATTTAGTGCTACTCTTTTTCAAGCAGAATTTTGTTTTTGAATCCCTCAAATGGTATTCATTGTGTTTCTTAGTCTGTTTTTGAAGTAGTGATTGGTAGATTGTATTTACTTTATTCCATTGCATTGTTGTTGTATAGATGGTAGTGAGATTTCAAATGTTTGAATGAATTGTTTTCCCTGAGTTTTTTTATCAGGAAATCAATTTTCAAAAGATGTGACAACGAATCATGTGTTAGTATCCTAAAGTCGCATAGATGTATGCTCTTTGAAATTGATCAAACAACGTTTCCTAGAGAAATCTTTGTTTCTCTCCGTTGACAATTAAAACGGCATACCCGACATCCAGATTTGATACAACAGCTTTGAATTTAACATTCACATTAGTAGTGAAGGGTGCTTTTGGGGTTGTCTCTATGATCTTTGGAAAGGTAGCAACAACCTTTAACTGATTTATAACTTTTCATGTTGCTTTATACAGATCATCAACACGGTGTTCAAGGAAGGCACGAAGGAGGCTCTACATGTGGCCGAACAGCAGCAGGCCGACCGAAGGCACAGGACGTCGCACTCAGAGTCAGAATCCGTAAGTTTAATATGTTAAATTTGAGGATATGTTCTTTTGAAAATACGTTGGAGTTTCAAGGCATAATCATTAGTGTTTTTGTTCAGTAAGGGGCAAGACTGGCATATGGTTAGTGCATCTGATCGGTATTCGATGAAAACATATAGTTTTACATATGATGGTACATCAAAGGGTAAGCAATGTCTGTAGACCAACCGAAGATTCCGCTCCCAAGCATTTGTATATATTCGCTGCATGTTGGAGTAATCATATTCTTAGATAACCTTAACGGAGATTAGAATAAATTACAAACCTGACCTAATTGTACAAAAAAAAAATGTATATTATAAAATTCTCCATATCATTTACTCGCATCCTATATGCTATCTTGATCGTAGGACCCAGGATCCCGGCGCGATTCCGTCCGCCTGTCCGGAGACATGGACTCGCCCGCGCGTGACTCGCTCTCGCCCACATCGCCCGTGATGAGGCACAAGCACTTCAGCGGCGAGTTCGCCGGCGAGACCAGCAAGAAAGGTAGGCTAAAGCCAGATAAGGACGCTTACAATATATGGTGGTTCAAGATATGACGAAACATATTTTCTTGAGTGTGTATGATAAAAATTGTATGAAATGTGTCAACTATTCTGTTTTTGTTCAAATACATATACCGAAAAAAACGTTTGGATCCTGATACCAGTAATACACAAACAAAAATAGCTCTCTACACTAAGATTAATATCATTAAGCAATTCGAGTTTTTCACTTGACTAAACAATTACATATCCATAATTTATTGAATGAACAATACAGCCACAATAAAAATACACTGCTTGTGACATATTCAACGATTTATTTAAATCAACTACCAAACAGAACTGGAGACAATTAAGGAGGACATCGAAAGAGAATATATGCAATAAGGTTACTTTTACATACGTGTTATTTAGATAACTACAGTTGTATACGTTTGATTTGGTATATATGTCGAATAGTATAATTAAAATTATCGTCTTATAGAACTGGAGGCCATTAAGGAAGACAGCGAAAGGGAAGAGTCGAGGCAGCGCGCGGTGCACATCAGCCCAGAGGTCAGCGTCAAGGTCACGCCCGCACCGCCCGACGACGAGATCGTGACCTTGACCGAAGGGGTCAAGGACGATGAGGACGAGGAGAGTCAGAGTGAGGATGAACAGGAGGAGGAGGATGAGGAAGAAGAAGAGGAGGGAAAAGGTTTGTTGATTTGTTTGTTGGGTTGGAGGTTTAAGGATAAAGGGAGAGGATAGGGATGTCAAATCAATGACAAGTAACTAGGTTTTATAGAATCAGCAGCTGCTCCAAGCTATATAAATTGTTCGCAAGGTGGATACTTTTCGCATACACGTGCATGCCAAACCTTCTGTTTATAAATCATCATAAATGCTTATTGGAAGTAAGTGCTCATCAATAATTCATTCCTATGTCTCCTATTATATGAGATTGATGGCATAATAGCCCATAAAATATCATTGGATTACAACATAAATAGGAGTAAAACAACAGTGACATGGTTCCTAGAACACCTTATTGTGTTTATAATGTCTGAAAACTTATAAGCCCACATATTCGTCGCCTACGAATTCGTTGCTTCATCCAGTAGAGATCAGGATGTAATTCTTTAGCTATAAATATATACCTTCACAAACTTTTAACTCTGATCTTAAGTTGTCATACTCTTAACCACTTTTCTCCCATTTCTCCCCTTACCAGAGGGCCTCTGCAGCAAAGTGTTCGACAGCCTGAAACTCCTCTGGGCTGTGATTGGCGGCTTCATCGACTACCTCATCGGCATCCTGCACGACATCTCGCGCGAATATCGATCCGTCTCGCGCATTCTCGACCGCGAGAAGGAGGCAGAGAAAACACGCATGCGAGTAAGTGCGATTGGATTTTTGTGTATTTGAATGACTTATTTTGTAGCCAATTTATAAACTGTTACATTGATAAATATTCGTAAAGTTGATTATCAAGATTATTATATTACGTTTTGTTGGCTATTAGAGTATCTTATTGATACATGTATGTGTATGACTCTAATATTATTCTTCGAAATGTTTTGTCATTTTCAATTTCAAAATGATTTATTTATTATATAGGAGGGACTAGAACGCTCTCATGACAACAGACACCGACGCCCAGACCTCTCCAGAATTAAGGAGCCTTTGCCTACCAAAGTGCATCGACGCCAGAAAACGTAAGTCACACAAAACTTTCAATCCTGGTAACCCAACCTATTTTGTTTAACAAAAGATAATTTGAAAGTCAAAAATTGGATTTAATCTTCATGTATTCAATCGTTCAAGCTAGTCTTTCCTATATGTTGTAATATTATGTTTTTTGCATATGTGAAACTATTTTTCGATCCTGCGTTAAAGCATTAAATCTATTCTTCTGTCCCTTTAAACAGACCCACTGAGATCATCCTGGACATCGACGAAACGGAACGCGAGCGCTTCGACCAGAGTATCAACCAAATGCGCAGTTCGGAAAAAGAATTCCACTCGCGCATGCCCCGTCTGCTTCAACTCTGCATCGCCCTCTTGGAGGCCCTGATGTCGCGGTCGGAGATTGTGTGTTACTTCTTCATGATTTTGAATCATATGGTGTCGGCCAGTTTGCTGTCACTCGCGTATCCGCTGTCCGTGTTTCTATGGGCGATGTTGTCGGTGCCAAGGCCGACCAAGACGTATTGGGTCACAATTATAACGTATACAGAGGTGAGGCGCGTAGGGATTTATTAAGATTGCTTAAAGAATGATTAAATTAGATGGTAAATTATTACTAGATTTATGTGAGTAAACTGTCAATACATTCGCAGATAAATCTCCGATTCGATTATATACTTTAGCTATCTTGATATTTGTATTCTTTCATTAACTGCATGGCAAGCTAAACACCATTATAATTTTTCATGCACTGTATATTTATGAATACACATATTTCTCTATTAACAGGCGGTGATAGTTGTGAAGTTCCTCTTCCAGTTCGGCTTCTTCCCCTGGAACGACGGCACGCCCCATGACAGTCCCTTCTGGCCACCGAGTATCATAGGTATCGAGAAGAAGCCCAAGTATGCGGCGTTCGACCTCGTGCTCCTCTTCTGTCTATTTATACACAGGACCGTTCTTAAGGTGAGTGATAATTATCCCCCGTGATAGAGGTCAAAGTGGATATCGAGCCACTCTTTATCCATAGAACCGTCCTTAATGTAAGAGGGGGAGTCGATGACCCATGAGATCGTTTGCCGTTTCTAAATATAGGACTGTTATCAATTAATGGTAGATGTGGGGAAAATCCGGGGGGGGGGGGGTTTG
>LQRL01104256.1:0-14520 GCA_001703475.1 Hydroides elegans
TCGAGCAATGTTTGTGCCTGTTTGACTTGTTCACTTATCAACGCGATATCATCGGCGAAATCAAGGTCGGATATACATACAGGTCTTATTCTTCGGCTTTATCGACGTTGTGTTTGAGTGTTTGCTAATTGTTAAAATATGCAAAATTAATACAAAACGATGAACCAGCTTCATTCAATTGATTACGAATTATATATGAAAGAGTGCTAGAATTCGCAAAAAAATATTTAATCGTTAAATTAATCAGCATATAAAGATCACTAAAATATTCATTGCCAGATTTCAAATGTGATTTGGTTTTACTATTAGTTGCAGAAATTGAGTTTAGATATTAAAGCAATTGCTTTACTATCCATGTCTACATTGTAAATGATTGACAAAGCACACAAAAAATACCTGAAAAGGATCACTATGCGGTGTCTATATAATTGGTCTGAATAATTTTGAAATCAAGTCGTAGGGATTATTCTAGGGATTATTTATGTGTAATATGTTTGTCTGCTCATATGATTTATAGAATGTGAGAGTAACGTGCTTATGGGCCATCGTAATTTAGTAAAACACTACAAAAAGTGGCATATAGTAATGATCGAATGATATTAAGCATGTCTAATGCTATTATCGATTTGTAAAAGTCGATAGATATACTGATTCTTGAGATACGCTGTTTGTTATCTGTACAAATAATTGCACTTTCCGGCCATCGTTTTTGTTTTTCAAATGCTTCTCTGGTTTGAAAAAATGTTTGTGTGGTCTTTATTAAATAAATTCAATCCTGTATGAAACATTGTGAAATAGATCCTTAATATTCCTAGATTCCTAATCATATGATTTATAGATTATTGATGTAACGTGCCTGGAGGCCATCGTAATAAAGTGAATCGACTAAAAACGTATGTTATGATAAATGATTGGTTACATTTAATTCAATATTATTATCTATTTGTAACAATCGGTAGTTATATCTATCTATCTACAAATGGTGATTCTAAGCTATGATAAATACACTTCCCGGCCATCGTAATTCTCTAAATGATAGAGCTGGAGCAATGAATGATTGGCGTTTTCTCAATTTAGTCTTAGAAGCTGTTTTAAGTGGTTATTTAAAGCGAAATTGGGTTCAAATAGAATGTTTCGTTAATTATCATTGACGTTTTTCTTGCTAAGATGAGCTTTTGGGCCATCGTAATTTTCATACCTTAATATTCAAAATAAAAAATGGAAACATATTTTATTTTGAAGAGTATCCCATGAACATCCAGAAAATGCATAGTTTCTAGATTTAACAAGCAATGCACACGGACTCATATTTGGGTGGTATTAGCGACCGGACTAATATGGCGGGGCACTCCATGTCTTACTGTGCGTAGTGTTATTCTAAATATTATGGTTTTACATAGATTGTATGTGCTTGATAAGTTTATTGTTAAGATGATGTACAGTAGAAACAAGTGACAGTCTCAAGGAGCCATTTTGTCCCGCTTACTTTTGTTCTTGAATAGTTATTAAATGGCCATAGACTAATGTCTGAAGTACTCAAATTTTCTTTAAAGCTACAAGAACGTCTGGTGTTGTCTAATGACCGTATATTCGTTTTTCCATCCATCAGTTACGTTAAAACATCAAAATACCGTTGACTCACATAACATAAAATATCAACGTAGTTTCATGTCATGTGAAATATTTGTTCGTTATTCAACACAAAATTATAGCAAAACCCAAATGTCAAGTGAAATATCTATCCGTAATTTAACACAAATTATTTACAAAACCCAAAATCTCATATATATAGGTCATCTTTTTATGCGTGTTCGTCCTTTGAATGCTTAGATCGAGACAATTAGCAATTGGTGCATCGACTGCTTTGACGCAAACTCAATAGCAAACGCTGACGCATTGTAAAACAACTTTTAAAGATTATACTGTAGATAATGAAAACATAATGTGTAAGGAAAACACAAAAATAACCGTTTTTTGTAGTTTATCTATTGGGATTTTAATGTCACAGTATAATAATGAATGTATATGTGTATTAAACTCTTAAAAAAAACAATACAGTAGAACCTCGTTAACTCGAGCACGGTTAACTCGAATTACTCGTTAACTCGAGGTGATTTCTATCCTCAAGTCCTATCTCTTATACATGTAAGTTAGTCTTATAAAACCACGGTTAACTCGAATTCACGGATAACTCGAGGTAAATCTGAATTCCCGAGGACCTCGAGTTAACGAGGTTCTACTGTATATCGCTCAACCACAGCTCAGTTGAGCTTCATTGCAACTAGCCAGTCATCTATAAAAGGGATAAAAATTTATCGAATGGCTACATCATTATAACATCCCGACAATAAAAAAATCAAAACAAAGTTATATTTTCACTTACGTTCTAACATTTGTTTCAATGTCAATTATTATATTTTTTCTTTTGTATATAATATTTTTATTAAGAGGACTGATGGCGTTTACAATTAAAATGTAATTAAAACATGCAAACGGAAAGTTTTTTATGAGAGATGAAACATATTATTGGTATATCGCAATCATAGTATCGAATCCATATCTTCACTTCAATTTTGAAACCACTATATCAAAACGCTCGCTCGCGATCCAAATTAAATCATGAAAATCGTTATTGTGGCCGCTCAAATTTTCCCTCGTTGAATAGTTGTTGCCATTCGGAGCCACCGGGAAACTCGAATGCATCCAGCGAAGCTGGTTTCATCTCCGCGCTGAACCCTGGTGCCTGAAGGACGCAATTGTATATATGAAATCAAACATGAATTTAGAATTAAAATAGAATCAATTTCATATCAATTCTTTAAAAAGCAATTATTGAACAAAAATATTATTAAGAAATGCAATTAGTATCACTGATCATTAAGAACTTTGAGCATTTATAAGCGTTTACGTCTTTATCCAAAATAAAGTATATACATTACACAATCTCTATTTGTTTGAAAAAGATGCGCCAACGCACAGAGTACTGTATGATTATGACAAATATTACAGGGGTTATTATTTTTCCATAGTTATTTAATTCTTGACTATCGACAAACCTCAGGAATGTCGTAATTTCCTCGAGTGACCGTCGCAGGATCCACGAAATGCTCATGTAGATGGTCGGCCCACTCAATCACCCTTAATGAACATAAAACCTAGTTTTAGGGTGAGTGGTAAACTTATTGATTTTCTCCTAATTTGTGGAAATCTCTGAAGAAACCTAAACTACTGTTAAATGCATATCTATATATTGATAGAGTGGGATGTCATTTATACTGAAATTATCTGATTCCTTCGAGTTCAGCAATATTGGAAGCATGAAGATCTATACTATACAACAATATCCAATAAAAATTTTGTTATCAAAAATAATTTTGACATAAACCAAATAGAAAGAAATCATAGGAATACTCATAAATAAGCAATGACCTCTATTAACTCCCAACCACCTACCTATCCTCCGTGGTTGAAGAGAGCCGGATATAATCGAAGAACTGGTAGTGACGCACGAGCTCACCCAGGCCGACCCCTCCAGCATGAGGACACACACTCACTGGAAAAATGCAATAAGAAGGTAGAAGAAAATTGTTCACGATATACATGTTGTACAGTGACACGCCAATAGCTAGACGTTAAAATAAGGACGTGCTCGATTTGATAATATCTAGCTTTAAATATGAATGAACCATAATGATGTTTTTTTAATTGTCATTATTGCTCATTATTGCTCACCTGTGTTCATAATAAGAAAATTTTAGTTATGATTTAACTGTTCTTGTTTGTTATATTTCAACACGCTGTTTAAAATTAGATAGCGTCTTCCGTTAAATTTAACTGCCACCTCCTAACTTGGCCGCCATTAGGTATACAGCCAGGATTTCGTTCGGTCCACCCATCCGGCAACTATCAATTTGACAATACTCCATCGCTTTTGCTTGTAGAAACTGTTTGAACATAACTCGATTCTGGCACATCTCCCCTGTTGCCACCTTAATTCCATACGGCTTCAGTTCCTGGAAAAAGTAACATCGCAATCAACAAGCAAAACATTAAACCAATTAACAAGGGCAAGGATATAGAAACGTGTCTAATAAGCATAATTCACATCTAGATAGCAGTGCAATAATATAACAACGTTCAAATTCAATAATTAATCTTCATATATATATAATATGTAAACTATGAAACTCGTCACTGTAAAGCCCACCTTCCCCGTGGTACAGTACTAAATAGCAAAAAGCCCATCCATTAAACTTATTTTCGCCCTACCTGCGCTATTCTCGCATGGCCGAGAATGTCATCCGGAGACGTCGGTTCTTCGATCCAGTGAGGCTTGAGGTAAGCGAGCTCTTTCATCCAGTCGATCGCTTCGTTCACGCTCCATCGCTGGTTCGCATCTGTCATCTATAAACATTTGTAAGCCAAAAATATATTAGATCAAAGCATCAGGCAATGACTGATTCACATATCTTTGTCTCTTGTTCTATTTAAGATTTAAGAGTGTGATTAAATTTATTATGTGTGCCTCTACCGAGTTACAACGTGTGGAATATCGATAGGCTTCTAATTAGTAAATCTACGTTTGCAGTGCTCATATGGAATATTGTATTTTCTTCGTTTTTTAAAGACTATTTGTCTTTGTTTTTCAATCTTTAAAAAAAGGTGTCACTGTTTCATACTAAGTGGTATTAATCCTTATGATTCCCGAAAATAAACTTTTAATGAAAACATATCTTTTGGGCTATTCAACTCAAACATTTCGAAAGCATCCTAGAGGTATGTCCAGAACTCGAATACGTTCACCGGGGTTCACCAGGTTCGCTAGATTCACCAAACATTTATAGAAAATATATAAAGGCGCGGTGCATGTTCGGTGTACCACCAGTGAATGGTAACTCAATATCGGTTCACTACGTTCGCTAGGTTCACCAGTGAATGGTAGCACAATACCCGTTCACTACGTTCGCTAGGTTCACCAGTGAATGGTAGCACAATACCCGTTCACTACGTTCGCTAGGTTCACCAGTGAATGGTAGTACAATAGCGGTGTATTAAACAAAATGTATGTGTATCGCCAATTTATTACTAAAGGCCAAGTCTTGATTTTCACACAAGCATGATAAAATTATTTCAAAATGATTAAGAAAATATGAAATATGTAGGAAATGAATATTCGAAACTCCATATGTTCACATATGGGGTGGATATTGGTTGGATATAATTCAAAAAGAATATAGCATTCTATTATATTTTTAAAATCTTTTTTGTCTTCCTTCAAATTTTCCTTCGTGTTCCTTTAGCTTTACTTCTTATCGTTGTTTAATATACACTATATACAAACCTTTTTTATATGTACAATGTGCAGTAGAATGTGCATTTGATAATGGGTATATGACAAGATATCAAGTTATTGAAAATATCATATATTTTAAAAATCAATTGTATACTTTTTTAATACGTTCGTCTAAGCAACTTAATTTTCATAAAATACTTGATCAACAATTAAAACATTCAATTTGAATGGGTATGAAAAAATAATGGCAAAAACACCATCGGTATAAATTGTTGATAGGTGCTTTAATTTATATCCTTTTATTACTATTGCCTAATATATTAATTGTCTTGCTTCTTCATTTCATTCATTTTTAAAATTTCTTATAAGTGTTCTTTTCTTTTTTCAACTTCATCTTCTTCTTCGCGTCATTTTATTATTTCTTTATTTTAAAAATGAATCTTAACTTGTTTAATAGTGATAATAATAACATTATCAATAGAAAACTCCCGAGAATCACTGTAAATATTCAAATTATTTATTGCGTCACGATTGCTAAACCCTGTGACGTAAACAAAACAAGCATTTAGCAAGGAAACATGACATTCTTTCGCTTCATGCTTTGGTGAACCTAGCGAACGTAGTGAACGGGGCCACGGCTCGGTTCATTGGTGAACGTAGCGAACGTAGTTAACGCCAGTGAACATTATCTAGTCCTGGACATGAATGGCATCCTAGTGATTATTCACGTTGAATAACTTGTGATACCTACGACTATTTTGTCATCGCCAACTGTTTGTCGTATCATAGCCATTCGCCGCTTATCGTCCGCTACGCTTAATCCAACCTTCATCTTAAACCTAGAGTCAGCAAGTTTTTATTCTTTTATGTTCAACTCAATGAAGTTGTTCTAATATAAACATGATATTGCTTTCCCTGTAGAGATAATTAAACATTGAACGGTTAATGAAAATAGTTCTGCTATGTCGAAATCATTGGACTTACCTCGTGAATCCATCGTCCATTGCTTGTTGACACAACTGAAATATATATATATATATTTTTTTCTGGTTTCTTATTTATCTAATGCATTATAAATAGCGAACCATTGAAGTATAAATATATAAAAACAATTGAAATATAACTATCTTTTTTGACCTTACTATAAGGATGCCTGCTTTATCATATTTTTAAAGATCGATAAAAAGTACCATTTTAATCTTTTCGTCGTTGTATCCCATCCATCCAACTGACATAATGTAAGCCGGGTATCCCTTTTCAATAAGTTCCTTTTCTGTTTCAAACAGTTTGATATATTTAATATGTATATCCGTTTACAATTGTAATTAGAAATGATAAATGGGATAGCATGCCAATTCGAGGAAAAAAATAGTTGTGAGATTCGGTCCGTTGTGATGTTTCGAGTTGTCGTCTTTTTCTCTTTAAAATGTCAAAAGAGCCTATGTTAACAGTTTCTTACCTCGTGCTTCTTTCCCACTTTCCGCCTTTTTCAACAATTCAATTGCTTCTTCTTTGGTTATCATATCATCTCTGCCAACCAAAGAAATCGTTTTTGTATAACGTTTGAATAATACCAACGTTTTTAATATTCATTTGCAAGCCATAGATTCCATAACTATTTTCGAGTAAACTTACTTCTATTAAACTAAAATAGCATTAAACAAATGAATAAATATAATTTGTTACATATACTTTTAATTTTACAATGAAGAGAGTCATAAGTGAGTGTACTCACATATATCTAAAATCAATAGTGGACACTAAAGTCTCAGCATCCTACAAAGCAAATCGTTTTAAATGGATGGTCATATTTCTTCTACTCGGGCAAATAACCTCACACAATCAAGATTATATAAACATGTTGGGGTTGTTACAAAAAAATATATTATCAAGGCGGTACTTAAGAAATAGCTAAATATGCAGTTTTTATTATTTGCAAATATTCATATTGAACATATAATTTTTGCTCACCATATCTGCCAATAATACTAAGTTTCCACAGAGGCTTAAATGACAAAACAATATAACGTTAAAAGTTGAATTTATATTAATAGCTGAATATAGATATTAAACGACTGTTAAAGACACTCTGGACAATACAGACTAAAGACTAAAAACATGAGCTTTGTCTGAATAGTCTGAATTTATAAATAAAAAGTTATAAGAAATTATACTTATCGCGAAACAAATAAAAAAAATGCAAAATCAAAAGACAACTCAGACAACTCTCATTTGGCCGCAAACACATTGTCTGAATTATCTGAATAGACTAACAGTCTCAATTGATAATTGTCTTGATCGTCTAAAGAAAAGGAAAGGCGCTAGCGATTCTCCTACCTTACCCTCCATGCGTGCCCACAAATCCCAAAGTGCATTCATGACTGCCCCGAGTGCCATGTGAGTCAGACCCTTCTCCGGACCAAGCTAGAAACAGAAACCAAGAAGGAAAATAGATTTCTATAGATTCTATTCAGACTAAGATCAAATGACACCATCGGAAATAGGTTTTGAGTGCTTGAAAGCGGTCGGTTAATGATCAATTTACCAGAAAATAAAGTCTAGTTAATTGCTGCGATGGAACGGATACATTAAAGCTTTAAACAAGAAAATATCTTCTTTATGTTCTATCTGTAACCGTAATTGATTGACAAATTGAAGAATTACCCATCTGAATTGCGATTCATGGGCTAACTCCTGCCAAAATTGGCCAAAGTTGGAGAAGATGTCTTTGAGTTGTCGGTCTTTTACTTGCTTGCAATACCACCTAACCGCATCACATACTAAAATGGGTATACACATTTAAACTAATGTATTATGAAATTTAAATAACCTAATTATTCAACAAGGGCGTCAAATAATTCCTATTAAGACATTAACAGGATATCAATATAGTATTTGATATCAAACTCATAAAATAATATTACTTGTAAAAATAAATACTATTGTAAACATCAAAATAATATTCTGCCCTTAATCCGGGCCGATCAAACCATAACAAATAATCTTGACACTTTATTTTCTAGATTCTACGCAAATATTAAAATGGATGTTTTTGGTGTCCTTACCGATTTCAGTGTCTTTGCCAGACGTAAAGACGAGTCCATAACCGTTCATCTCTGTGTCTGTTCCCAGCACAATGTAGGCACAGGAGTAGTCGGCATTATTCTGTAGTTCAAATTTAAATTGTATGTAATGGATATAAAGTACGAGGCAAGTGCATTAACAAAAATATTGTACATGTGCAGCCGAGACACCTGTGCAATGTCTTTATTGATGACATGGGCCGAATACTTTAGCCGAATTAGTTTACGGGCCGTTATTAAAAATAATAGATAATGAATACAAAGGAACTGTTAAATAAATAGTAGAATAAGTTGCTTATAATGGCATTTAAAAAATGATATTTATTTGGGCCCGATTTAACCATGTGTTACAATTTTTATGATAGTCCATAATCGGCAACGTATGTTGTTGCAAATTTAATTTAATTATATAGAAATAATATATAATACGAGATGTCTTGATTTGTTTAATTCAGAAAAACCGCTTAAACAATATTATTTATTTTTTTTAATCAAAAAGTTGGTTAAAATCGTTATAAGAAATAACTTACGATTGCATCTGATCCATCTCTTGTTAGAGTAGTAGGAAATCGAATATCCCGAACATTGAAAGAAGTAATTATTGTAGGTTTCGAAGCCATTTCAAAAGAAGCAACTTTAATTGAGTAGATCTACATGTATTTAATATGACAGTAGCAGAATGTCCAGACTGGACCTATAAAGTGCAGACTGGCTGATAAGATATATTGAATAATCACATGATATGAGGTCACAGTAAAAGTACCTTTATCTTTTATATGTAACTATTCTTTTTTGTATCGTGCAGCTTTGCAATAAGAAACGACACAGGTTACAGCGTTAAATAATTTTATCGTTAATGTAATATTGATGAATGTAATTGCTAATTGATTAATGTTCATTGTAGTACAAATAGTTCCCATCAGCTCTCTCTAAGATATAAAAAATGTATAATGATTGCTACAATTGTTTATTTATCTGTAAATGTTTATTTTTCGGTTTACCTAAAAAAATACAAAGCTATATAAAAAAATATCTTGAATACATGGGTTTATACAAAGAAATCAAAGAATCTATTTATTAATCAAAACGTCCTTAATTATCACAGAAACAAATAATGAATCTTAAATAAACAACACTATTCTATCATCATCCAGTTTTACGAGTGTCCATGTGCGTGGAAACGATTATATTACCTCAAAACATATATGCAAATGGGTCCAGAAAAATCAAGTCCAAACTTTCAAAAACATAATACATTACGACATCACAGCCCAGCTGCTCTTCAAGCTCAAGAGCATGGAACGCTCATTTTTGTTTGTATAAAACAAACCATTAATGATAACATATTGTGAATCAGTCATGCAAAATAATATGGCACATCAATTATATACGTGTTCATTGATGTCACAGAATTTCAAAATTGTTTAAAGTTTTCGAATTCGGTTGACATCCTCCCAAGAAAATGAACACGATAAATGGCACTAACAACACTTTGTTGGATACTGTCTCATAAATGTCTACAGTTCCTTCAAAAGAAGATAATCGAGCAGATCACGAGGTAGTTCAAGCTCTGACAATGCCGTTTGCAACCGCTTCCCTAGCAACGACCTTATAGCTACCCTAGCAACACATTTAAGACTCATAGGCAGACTAAGGAAAACCTTTAAGCGAAAACGTGCAGCGGACTGGACAAAGTCACCAGTATAATCGCCCACACTCATTGTGCGCACATCCCGTAACCATGGTTCCGCCTCGTTATCGCATCGGGCTCCCGCAAAAATCAGCATCCTGAATATCAAAAACCTTTCATCGACCGAGGCCTCCGTCAAACCATCGGCAACGTGCAGCGGTGTACGCTCCTGTGCAAATATCGGCACCGTGGCCGGTTGGCTCGTGTGTTGAAAGACGCCGCGACTCGTGACTTGCAGGGGGACTTTATACTGCAGGAGGAGGTTGACAAGGCGTGGGTTGCCCGAATACACGGCGTACCACAAGGGAGTGGTCTTGGGCCTGCTCTGTGCCTCGGGATCAGCGCCATGTTGCAATAGGAGTTTGGTGGCCTCGTAGTTACCGAGGCACGTGGTGTAGTGAAGGGGCGTGTCCTCGTCTTTGTCCTTGACATTGACGTCACAAGGGTAGCGTAGCAACAGGCGAAGGGCGACGAGTTGGTTGCCATGGCAGGCTAAGGAGAGTGGGGTGTTCTTGTCACTGCGAGTAGGGATATCGGGGGATACACCTGTTTTAAGTAAAGATAAAATATACATGTGATCGTGAAAGATGGGATTTTAGTCAAAGAGTACGCGTCATAATTTAAGGATAATACGCAATATATTACATATGTATAAGAATGAAATAAATAAAATTCTTTACTCAACTAGATTAAAGCTCTAAATGAAGTTATTAGTTTGTTTGTGTGTTTTTCGTATATACTTCCAGAAAACGAACCCCGAAGTTTTGAAAATAAGTACACAAGACCATATATGATGTGATAGTCCCACAGATAGCACGACCAATCGGGCCCCCGTCTTTTTTGCTTGTTTGTTCATATGCTTGTTTTCAAATTCAAGCTTTCGCTGAATAAAAATCCTGACTATTTGCAATTCTAGGAAACCAAGAAGCAGTGATTTTAATCATGAAATTTTCCTCATTTGTTTTCTATATACTGTATTAACACAATCTGGAGAAAAGGGTACTTAGGGTTTTAAACATATATTTGTTTTGACGGGACTGGATAGGAACCAGCAAATCCGCCATTACCTTGAACACCTAATGTTATTATCAATTAACAAGACTGTCCAAGGACAGTGTGCCACAACTTGCACATGTCTTATTCAGGGCACTTTTTCAAGAGCTTGATTGTTTATTTCAAACAAGCATTCGAACAAAGATTTGACCTAGGTAACAAGCAATTCAAATTCGATTGATAATTTTTTTTCAAAGTGGAATCAATCATAGTGAACACTCAATCTTTGCACTATCCATTCGTTAATAAAAATATGCTTATAAACACGCCATAACTTTGCTTATATCAAAAATACAGGCATACGCTAGATTTAAATACCCAAGCATTGATGAAATAAACATACCAGATTTCATTACAATCCGCCTAATCCGACAATCTCATCAAATCTCAACTAAAAGTTATACCATTTTTCATAATTACTTATAAAATTGACCTAAATTATTGTTGCATTATGATAACCTACATATTTTTTTTAATTAAATGTAAATTACTAAGAAATCAGCACTTTGCAAATCAGACGACCAGAAAATGCTTTATTGTAGTCGTACTTGTGCCAACAATTTGAGCGGGGCCAACATTAATTCATTCGAAGGCATTTTAATGAGAATGCGTGAATAGAAATAAAACTTATGAATTTCATTATATTGATATTATGGTGTGTAAAACAGAACAACCACTGTGTTGTGTTTTGATTATGACGTCATAATCACGTGTTCACCGCAGAAGCGACTGCAAGGCAAATCTTAAATATTTAAATGGTAAAATATAAGCAGTCATAACTTTGCTTATATAAGCAATATAAGCACAAACTAGCAGTTTTTAGATACCCAAGCCCTTCAGATATAAGCATAAAAAATTTCATTAAAATCGGTCAACAACTAAGAGAGGAGTAGCGATTTGAAAAAAAGTTAACGCACTAAACAAATAAATAAATGAATACATATATATATATATTGTCGCATAAATCAATAACGGAAAGGAAATTGTACCACGTCTTGCATAGCAAGCCGTGGCTAAAAACTAAACCTTTGTCAAAACGTCATAAAAAATAACATTGTCTATCATTCTAATCAATTTGATGAACCTTTCGGTCGATAAGGCATCTCTTAACCATTCTTAACGATATTGGAATTGTTATTGTTATTAATCTTAACGATATTCTTGTCTCATATATAAGAAATTATTTGTGTTCTCGCAAAGGCCCCTGGCACAAATCTGGCTTCCATTTTAACAAAGTCAAAACAGCCAATAAATAGCAATCCTTAGTTTTTCAATCACTTTATTGGTCTAAAACAAGAAATGCGTATTCATTGAAAATATTACAACCAATTATGCGTCAGGAGTAAGCATATTACTATTTGCGCCTGAATTGTAAACATTTATATGCAGCTATTTTATACTTGCATATTTTATATCATACCCAACTGACATTTTTTAGAATACAGAAAATACAAAATAACAGAAATAGCACAATCGCAAAAATAAACAAATTTTGAAATCAAATCAATATCACAGCTCGTCTATAATAGCCTTTCATTCGGCAAAAAAAAAAAAAAAAGTTTTTGGTGATTGGACATGAAAAATAATTTGTTTATTTCTATCTACAGTAAAACCAGCTTTGACCTGTTATTATATTTTTTAGCAAATCCTTTGAATGTAAATTTAACAAATAAATAGGCCACCTTATTGTTCTTAAGATACCATAACAAATAAAGCCAATGAACGAATAAAAATGCATTTATTGCTCGCATTGATATGAAAATACAGTAGAACCTCGTTTAACCGAACACCTCGGGACCGGCGAATAATGCTCGGTTTAACCGATTTTCGGTTTATCCGATAAGATTTATAAAGGAAATATAGAGCATCGGGTTGGCAAATATATTCGGTTTAAGCAATAATTCGGTTTATCCGTGTTCGGTTTAACGAGGTTCCACTGTACGTCATTCTGTTCAATAAAAATGCCACACATCATATTATAAGCATAATAATATCTTAAATTTATGTTTCATACATGTAGTTAAAATATCAGTCGATAATATAGGATACAACGACAAATCTGCAGAGGGATCTTCATAGTTTGAAATAGCAAATCATGAGAACCAATAAAATGCCAAACATTGCAAAAATAAATTTGATAGGGTAACATGAATAACCCGTCGTCGAATGAAATGAAACATTCACCATGGCAAATAATTCAAAGGTTTATTTATTCATGGGCGTCTAGGGGACCGTTTCGCCAACACATAGTCAAGGCAATATATAACAAAGTACATGTAACTATCCTCGTCATTATTGCCCTCTATATACCGATCGATTTCGGCTTTATCGCTATCATTAAGTTTATTAAACTTTACCCTATATCAAGCCAATAAAACACTCCATTGAATAATCCCTTTTGGATCCATCTTTTAGATATAAAGCGTTGCCTAGCAACGTGACATTGATGGACAAGCTAAGTCTACTACATGCATCTTTACTTAGCCATTAAACACCTAGCAATCAATGACTGTGTGTCAAATTGGACTCCTATAATTGTAGAATTGGACAGACTGTTGATTAAATCCACATCTTATCCAAAAGATCATTCCTCGCCCGATATTTAACATAACAAACCGAATAACATCGAGAAATGTATCCATAATCAAATAATCAATAAGATCTTTTCAAAATTTGTTAACATTTATGTAAAGCTAGTTTTTTTTTAATATTCCATTTTCCCAGATCTAACTGATGATATTGTATATATGAACATCCCTTATTCATATCAAACGTTGAGTTGACCCCGCATGAAGTTTTTTGTGTGTGCTGTTTAACAATCTAAATAGAACCATTGCAGGCGATAGAATCCATGCATAAAGAAACATGGCAAAATAACATGCGTTTTGTTCATTAAGTGTTGATAAAAAATTCAAAGAATTAAACAAAAGTAATGGACATGTGTGGCAAAAATCAAGAAAAAATACTGCGTTTACAGTTTCAAAAACGATTAAATAATAAAAAAGTTATTCAAGAAATAAGTGATTTGTTAGAAAATTTTGTATGGTTTAATAATAAACAACAAATTAAGTAAGTGCACTGTTCATTTAAATCTATTTTATGATAAACTGGATAATTTATTTCTCTTAGAACATAAATTTAGTTTTAAAAAAACTTGTCCATTACACATGGCGAATCGCACTGAACTAGACCGGAAGGTAAGCTATAATATACATGGTTTGCTATATCAACTTAGTCAACTACAATCATCTTAATACAAAGATAACTGGAAAAAAAGATAAAACTTGTTTAAATGCAAATATAAATATCTTCATGAATAAATGCAAATCATAGTCGATCATTGACCATTTAAGATCTAAGAAAACGTCAAACACGTAAATACAACAAAATAGACAATAACT
>LQRL01104263.1:5121-17727 GCA_001703475.1 Hydroides elegans
TTCTGTAAGTTTTATATACAGAAGCAGAGTTCACGAGCTCAACGTTTTCAGACCATATATATATATACAGATATAGTATATAGATATACGCAAAATGCCTACTGGTGCTTTGATTGGTTTTGTACGAGTCCGATTTCGACGGTTCTGACAAAAAATACGAGGAAATGAGCAACGCCTTGAAATATATAGAAGAACCTGTTCAAAAAGAAGGGGTCACATGATATCTTGTTATAAATTTCAGTTATGATTTTTCAAAGCCAATTTCATATTTATTTTATACGATGTTATAAGCTATAGTAAATATATGATGCTCAAAATGTCCAGCAAACAATATGGAACGAAATAAAAACCAACAAAAAACCATTTCGACAAAAATCAACTGAAGCCCTTTTGATTTACCAAATGTACCATGACTGAAAAGGCATAATGTTCCACAAAAGCTCTAAGGTCGGCAAAAACTTGTGATATCGAAATCAATTAGACAGTGGTCGTTGTGACCTCTTAAAATAGTCTTGTAGAAGCAATGAAGTAGTTTGTATTGCCCAGAGTCAATTTAATGGAATAATGCCTCTTTTAAAACGGTATCGATTGTTTCGACTCAACTGACGAGTAAGGGTCCGGCCACATTGGAAGAGTTTTCTTGCTATATTCTTAACGAACTTGGTCTTCCCATGTATTTCTAATTGCAAAAACAAAAGGGCGAATCGCTATAAAAAAGCAACGGGCATCGAGATGGCTTATTGAGTTTCCCATAAAGAATGTATTGGAAGACAGGGTTTGTTATTAAACAGGTAAGAAAAAGCTTCCCATGTGACAAGACTCTTAAAGTAGATTTTGCTGAACCAGACAAGGGTGATTCCCCCTTGACACAGCGAATTATCTCGGCGAATTCCAGTGGTTTGCAATAATTTCGAAAATATCAAACTTAGCGACCTTTTGTGGAGGTGTCTAAGCTGTATTTTAATTGTTATTGCTTAATCAGTAATATTTTGTTTCTAGTTCACATCGATAAAATTGTACTTTGCTGAATATCCAAACAAATAAACAAGGCTGAAATATAGAAATTGATATTTTCTATGTCATAACTGTAGTACATTCCGAGAAAATTGATAGCTATTTATGAATAATATAATACAGATTTAGTATGTGGATCAACTAAGTTGTAGGTGGTAAGCTATCTGTGAGGTAATAATCAAAGAATATATGAAGGTCGTGGGGTCATTGGGGTAATGAAAGTTATATTTTTCCAAGAAAGTATTTGCATATGTTATTATAAATAAGTGTAACTCACTACAAAATAACTTATCGTTTTACTTACAGTCACGTGCGGTTCTAACCTGACGTGGAAAACGTCAAACGCTAAGCGGTAACCGAATAAACGCTAAACGCTGGATATTAAAGATTAAATGCTAAATTCTGATATTGGAAACCCTCAAACGCTAATCGCTAGAAATAGTGTAGGGTTGGAATCGCGCACCACTTAACATATTATCTAATCCAACATGTTGATATTCTAAACCAGTTAAATCATATGTTGGAATGCAAAACTATCTACCACGAATTTTTCTACCACTCCCTGTTTCATACAAATCCTATCAGGTTTCCGATACGAGTGTGAATCAAAAGATCATAGTTTGCAAAACGTGTAATAAACATGCGTAAAAACATAAAATGGTGGGCGTGTTTTCAATTTGCCGATTGCTGCAAAATGCTGTTGATAGATAGCAACCCACAAATCCTGAAAGATAGTCTCCATTTTCCTCCAAAAAAAACCTTATGACAGCTGATGAATCAACACAGAACGGTCAAAACAATAAGGAAAACCCGACTCTTAACCCTTTCCCGAAACAATGCAGAATGTTTACACTGGCCTTTGTCCGTAGTATAAATGAAGATGTTTTTGTAATAAGTAGTGTTTGCAATAGTAGTATTATTCACAGGCAGTGAGGAGGTTCAAACAGGCCAATGATACATTAACTAAAACATTACTCTAAATAATCTTCCTGAACTCTGACAGCGGTGATATGGACTCTGCCAACGTTGTGGGATAAGCCATAGCTACCGAGTTAGTGTATAATACTCATTTGAGTTTTTTTTTGGAAACATCATTTTATCAACTCAAGAAGAAGTATCTTCGACATGGCTCTAAACGTTGAATGTGACATGCATTTTGTCTCTCCATAGGTATTTCTGTCAGAAGAAGAGTTGAGGGGGACACATCGGCTAACATTCATTAGGGAGACTATACAATACGGTCGACAAGAAGACACGTCACGTAGCAATCGTGGATGGTGCATGTCACCAACCAATAATGTGTCTAATACACCAAAATGTCGCGTGCGTGATAACTGCAGAGCACTTCCCTAGCTAGCACTGATTTGTTCGCTCATCGCGATATCATGGCATTCAAGACATAACCGATTTGAGTACTTCACATTTGTTCGAGTAATTGAGGTGAAATTAAACTTTTTAGTTCTTCAACATGGCGACCATTTCAGACAATATAACATATATATGTCGTAGTCGATCTGTGAAAACCGCGTATGTTGACATTTGCTGAATTGTTCAGTCAATGTCAACATACGCTGGTTCACTCAGCGAATGTCAACAATGCCTAAAATTTTCAGGCATTGTCAACATACGCTGAAATTTGTGCCGAAAAATTACACAGATTGACTGATATGAATTAAGAGGAATAAATCATTGATCTCAGGTATATTTATATGTGTTTTATTAAATTCATGATTATATATTATATTAAATGTGTTTTTATGTGGTATGGAACTGTCATATGAATAGAATTATTATATTTCTCAAAATAATAAAAGGCTGAATAATAGATGTTCTACGCACTTGCAATTACGAAATAGAACTGACATGACAATGCCAAAAGTCTATCTAAATGATACAATCAAATATGACTTTTCAAATCAAATCATTGCACATAAGTTTGCATTTGTCTTATTCTATAACTTAATCATGCCAACCGCAAACGATTAATTTTCATAACGTTAATATCATTGGGTTGAGTATTTGTAAATACTAATCCTATGAGTCATTGTTAATTAATCGGAGACCCACTATTTCGATATGCATCTATTTCAATTGCAATTAAATACTGATCTCATATATCATGTTTTATTCATATTTGACCCTATGAATCACAAGGCTTAAATTGCAATTGTTCAATCGAAATGACAAACGTACAGATTTATATATTAAAATGCCTTTCATAATCATCCTAATTAATCCTATAATTTGGCCGAACTTATTGCGCAAGGTAAGAATTCGTTATTATAGTCATATAAACATAATCAGAATAGCTAATCCATCGCGAGCATGATTTATTTCTTTTAATTCATATCAGTCAATCTGTGTAATTTTTCGGCACAAATTTCAGCGTATGTTGACAATGCCTGGAAATTTTAGGCATTGTTGACATCCGCTGAGTGAACCAGCGTATGTTGACATTGACTGAAAAATTCAGCGATTGTCAACATACGCGGTTTTCACAAATTGACTACCACATATATAAATGAAGCTTCGAGGGTGCAATATATCATTTATTGCACTTGAATCTTCAGTGTTAATGTCTGATTATTATATCGCGCCAACTATTCCATTCAAGCAAGTTTACAGAAGAAATAAACAAGCCAGGTTTAATCACTGGTCATTTGACCTACAGAGCTTTTGACCGTCGGGGCTTTTGAACTTCGGGACTTCTGACCACGTGGCTTTCGTCCGCCTATCGCGTCTTCTGTTTGCATATCCCGTAAGTGTAAGATACATTAATTCATATATGTTAGCTCAATTACGAGAACAATCGTTATGACAGCATCTTACATTGGTGTAGATCACACGGCAATATACCTTAGTTGCTTGATACCGGGCAAGTGTGTGTAGACAAGCAATGCAAAAGCAGAATCTCCAGTTCAAAATAACAAAACATGGTATATATCAGCACGACACTGGGCTACGGCACACCAATCGACTTAACGCGTATCTAACGCACACGTCACTTTGCCTGTGATAACTAGACATATAATGCGTATATTTTCGGTGTGAGTTGAGCTAATTCTCATTCTTTTTCGGCAGGTCAGACCCATAGAATTACGAAACAGGCTGAAAACATAATAAATGGACATTTGCTTATTTGCCTTTTCTACTATGTAGTATGTTGTCCAGTTTTCATCTCGGCATTTTATCGCTCCCTTTTTGAAGACATGAAGGACCATGTGCAACAGTCCTAATATCTGACATTCGAAAAGGTACACGCTCAAAAAGGGACACGCTCCAATTTGCTCTTCAAACCTGTGTTTTGAATGGGCAAACCTTAGTCTAGGACAGATCTGGACCTTTAAATTTCATCTTCATGAGAACATACATGAAAAGATATGAACAATTTATAAGAAATGTTGCCCATGGAATAAACAAAACATATATCTGTGCCTCAGCGATATAGCCCCAGATACACCGATTTTTCTCAATACATACTCCTTGCTGTTTTGATATGGCTCCTCTGCGCTAAATGCCGCCAAGAGATGTGTACATTAAATCGGAGAAGAAGAAGAAGAAATTCCCCGGTTGAGTGCTGCGACCCTGACGTAGTGGACCAAACACTGATGGTTATTGATTATCAACAACGCTTAGCGGAACAACGTTATGGCCAGCCAAACCACCACTTCAGAGCGCTTATTGTGAGTGGTGATGCTTATATTTGACCATAGGATGAATTGACCGCTTGCCAGCCAGACCCAAAAGCAAGCATTAAACATATGATTCTGAGGAGTTGTTCAATAGAAGGTGCAATGGATTGTATTGTTGAGTCTATTGTATTCTCTCGTTTAGCTAAGCAAAAGGCAGGCGTCCTAGCATTGCCAAATGCATCGACAATCGAGTAAGTAATTTTTGGTAATGGGTTGTGTCCGACAATGTGGATTGACCAGAGAAAGGGGTTCGCAATTTGGGGCCCTTGAATGGACAAGGGACATTAACAGCAAACGTAGTTACATTTTGGTTGGATAATGGAAAGGGTGTTGACCACTTAACAACACATTTGTATGTATGTAATTATAATGATCTTTCACCAATATTTTGTTTACCCCACATCACACTTATCATGTTCATATTTGCCATTTTTGATGATGTGATTTTTCTATTAACTATTATTAAATATTACAATCAACGTGGTCAGATCCTTAGAGAATGTACGCATACAAGTCTTGAATGTTTCAGAAACAATTCAATTAGAGCGAGATGTATCAGAAGTCTCGTTTATGTCTGTCTCTGTCTTCGATTTTTTAGTTTTTGGCATCTTATATGTTTATGAATATACTTCTTTATTTTTACGCCACATTAGAGGATATTACGGAATTATGGAACGATATTTCACTATACTCTGTGTTTGCATATACATTCTCCATTGATCCAGATTTCTTTATTAGGATACAATTGTCTTAAATGATAGGTGTATATATCAGTTATGGATGCTGATCTGATCATAGCAATAATTTCTATGATATCAGCACTTTGTCACACACAAGTGAGTTTAGGCCCATTATACAATTATGGAACGATATAAATACTTGTGTCAGGTATGTCAATGTCAGGCATATTACATACTGTGATCGTGACAGTTGTTAAACTATATACTTGTTAAACTTCCTAGACTATGGCTATAACAAAAATACAATTTTTTGATTGACCTAATCTACCAATCAGACATCCTACACCTTACGTACATTCATGTCAATAGAATCCTCACTAAACAAAACACATTTATCACTATCAATATTATTATATGGTGAATATGCCTATAAGATACGTTAGAGGTATATTTAGAAGTATTCTAATACTTTGAGAGTCGCTGTTATATATAAAAGGATATTCAAAATCAAATAAAGGATAAATATTGTAAATGGGTATAAATCGGATCATTTTTTGCCTGAAATAATGGAGCAATAATGAATTTTGTATGATCCTTCTCCTTAATTAGAATGATTCCTCCCCTAAATCGTGCTCGCAAAATGTGTCTTATTGCATAAAGACAAATCGTTCCATAATTGTATAATCGGATCATGTTCACTTGTCAACTTCATATTCGATTTCAACATTTTATGGGCCCTTATTAGAAATTTAATTTTATATCAATGTAAAGGGGATATATACACCTATATTCTGCAATGAAAATATAAGTTGAATGATGTAGAATTAAAATGTACTATGAATTAAAACACAGGGTAGAGCGAAATACTGTTCCATAATTCCGTAATATCCTCTATGGGGAAATGAGGAGAGTAACTTACGTAAATGCAAAAGCCCAAGTCAAGAGCACAGAGTTCAACCATTGATTTTGGGTATCAGCGTTCAGGGAGTAATCAGAGTAATGTGGGTGAATTAGAACAAAGGCCGTAATGTTCTACCGACGACAAAAAATATGCTTTATTGGCATCTGAGTAGTTGAACTCATGTAATATTACGATAGTCATATATCTACATTTTTTTAAAATTCTCAATTAAAATAATTCGAACTGACAAAGCAACGGTTACAAAATATGAAATGCATAAGGCGGTCATTGACAAAACAGTTACTATATAAAATGTATGTTTATTGCCGAAAAGACCCACAATTTACGATTACAGGATTTTGCTGTGTTCTATTAGTCACCCCCTTCAAAGTGCGGTCAGAAACGTTTGCAATTGCTTCAAAATTGTAACAAATATTTTAAGAGTGATATCGCTGGCGATGACAAACTTGATACATCTTCCTTCCATTTCGCAGCGAAGGCACAAGTGCATGACCGCACCTTCACCCGTTTTCCACCACAAGTTGGAATTGATTGGCGTCGCTGTTGTAAATGTTATTAATGTTGGGTAACTCGGGGACAAACCATCACTAAAATGGTGCTGTCCATGTACATTTACTTTCATTAAGCACAGTCAGCCTGCGTCCAAGTAAATAACTGTTCGTTTGGTCTTCAAGTGCCGTTTGCTGTAGGGGCCTGTTCACACGGGAAGCGACACGCGACAATATACTTATATGTTCTTTATAAAACTAGCGACAGAGCATCGCCTGTTTTATAAAGAACAAATAAGAATGTTGTCGCGTGTCGCTTCCCGTGTGAACAAGCCCTAGCGCAAAGTCATGACAATTTCCTGTAATGATCAGGCCCTTATTCTAAAGCAGTGGGCCCTCGTTGATATTGTTTTTATATGTGACCCGATTGCTTCTGGGCTTCTGTGAAAGGAAAAGGCAAGAGGGGAGAACTTTTGTTGTTGCAGTATTTATACAGCACTGCTTTGAAATAATAACTGCAGTATAAAACAATCAATATGGCGGAGGAAAAGCATTTGTTTTTTTGCTGTTGAAAAGTGTTCGTTTTAGCTGTATACGCTTTGAAATGGGGTTAACTCATATAAGACCGATATTAGACATTGAGCATCAACTTCAAGCAGTAAATACAAAACCACTGTTTATGATTTTTGCTATTAATCCGCAACATAATCTTTTTCGCAATAGCACAAAAACATTGTATAGTGATAAAAAAAAAACAGAAAACATATTCTTTTCTCTTGGTGGCATTTATCCAACCTGTTTTCTCTTTCTACGGAAAATACCTGCAATCATCATTTTGTGATTGACACCGCCTAGTTTTGTCGAGGTTAGAAAATACAAATGTTGCTTCTAATTGGTGTGCAGCAAAAGAATGTTGTGTTGACATTTATAGGGCTGCTCAATTATGCTTCTAATAGATCAAACAGTCCGATGCCACAGCTGAAATCAATTACTTTCGCCACCTTGTTCACTAGGTCCGCTTGGCCTTTTGTACCTCTCAAGCGATTTGCGAGTAAAAAGTGATATGATGTGGAAAAGGTGACGTAGGGATTTCTCAGCGGATTTCTCGGCTAATTTTCGATCTTTTGATATTGACGAGAATTTTAATGAAAAAAAAGCTAAATGGTAACGCCATGGATCATGTTTGGGAACTGTTGCCAGGGAAAATGCCTGGACGAAAAACATCCAGATATTAAGTCTAAATATTGCACACAAATATAGAGAAAGAAAAATTCTGCAAAGAAAAATCTTAAGCTATCAATTTACTAGGGTATGGATGATTCCTGCATATGGAATATATGCTCAGATAATGCAGATATAATGCAGGTATAAACCTGTAAATTGTCATATTGAAACCAGCCATTTTTATGAATCATTTTATGATTTAAAGGTTTAACATGAAAAAGAAACTAATGTCTTGTGAAATTCATCGATCAATAAGATTGTCAATGAATTCTAAAAAAAAAACATCATTAACAAAAACTGCAATATCGTATTATATTCGTATTCGTATTAAATTACCAGTGACACAAATCCATCGAATTATCACATATTTAAACCAGTGCTAGTCTTAATTGTATTTAACATTGTTTTTGCACCCTTTTTTAGCTTTAACCTTGGTTAGTGTATCAATGACATATCGAATCGAGTATATTACGTTTTTTTCCATATTATTCACGCTTGAAAAGCAGCGTAACAGCTCTTACGTCGTGCCATTTAGCTGTTAATAGCAATAAATCAACATCTGTTCAACATGAAAACCAATAGGCGATATTACACATACACAGATCATATAACATATTTCAACAACACACAATTAGATGTGAAATCTGTGCCAAGGTTCGCAACTTACTCAATCACTCATATTGACGTCGGTGGCACAAGCTTCAGAGGAGGGGCAACGATTCCCTCAAACCTTAACATCTCTCTTGACCAAAACAAATCAGTGATGGGTAATCAATAGGTGCTCTCTGAGAGGACATGCTTCATTCATCAAATGATTTTACGAACCATTTCTCGTGTTGTGTATTTGTGTATATGAAGGAGATGTGAGACACGATGTGGGACGAAGAAGCATATTATAACATTTTTTTCCCATTTCTAATAAACAATATAATGCATTATGTATAGACAATCATCAATAGACATGAAAATGTTTGAAAACATATTGGTACGCCCGCTTGCGTTACGTTACGTGCGCGTTTTGTATCACTTGCGCACGTGCTATTTCATTATCCAATGCGCACACGTCTTATAAGCATGTGGTACAAGTACGTAGGCAGTGTATTGTAATCACGTTTGATAACAACAATATACCTTCATATACTTTAGGAGCACTCTGACCTTTGGATACATCACGAAATCAGAATGGGGGAACCAGTTTCAAAACAACTTATATACCATATATCTGGATTCCATCACATAATACGCCTACATACATCGATAACCACATATTGACCAATGCTCAGTATATACGGTGCCACACATCCTTATATATCATATGAGCAACAGCTATTCCACCATTTATCCCTGCTATAGTGTACAGGCTATATCAGTCTCTGTCTAGTCGATTGTACCGCCCTGACCCTCGCCAGAGAGCCTTTTCTCAATCGCAACGCCTGATAAGACGGGATTCCACTTCAATATGTTGGGAGTGCGATATATTCCATAAGAAATACCGCGTTTGCACTCAGCAAATATATAAAGGAAAAAAGGGCCTAAAATATAGTATTTCGCTTTTTTTATTATTATCATCACTAAGTAAATATATAGAGAAAAAACGAGCTAACATCATATGGAACATTTTAATTATTATTAATCCGTATGGTATGTTATCAGAACTATTCCATTAATCACACACGGGAATGCATGTAACTCTGAGTGGGTGTGAAAAAAAAGATGATGGGGAGTGTATGTATTTTCCAAATAGGTCAGATATTATATGGTTTGATTGAGTAAATGTTTCCAGTTGAAATCAGAGTAAAACATCATAAAGAAATCGAAGGCAAACATATTTTTTTATTGATTGGGCAGGATCTTTCAAGAGTTTGCATCATTTGATAGAGCACATGGATGCTTCATTAAAAAGAGTCCATGGATGCTAATCATTTAAAAAGCTAACTTTAAACATGCTAGCGGGATAGGACTTTGATTATAAGTGTTTTGTTATAATCGTCTAGTCTCACCGAATAATGCAGAATTCTATATATACAACCGATATTGCGTAGACTAAGTCCAGAATATGGCTTAGCGGTATATATGCTTTTGATCAAATTCAAGCGTTAGTCAATCCATAGAAGTCCCGAGATATGTGAAAATATTGACATAAACTTGTTAATCCTCAGGTTCTTTATAATCTACAAACAGAGCTTAAATTTCAAAGTATATATAGCATTTATTTACAAAATTATTTAAAGGCATTGACTTTCATTACTGTAAATAGTTAAAGTGCAGATTATAACCGAAAACTACCCCTAGTTGGCACCTTGTTCGATGTTTTCAATATATTGACTTAACAAATATGTGATCAGTGAAATACAATACCAAAGCAAAACAAACTTACTGGCTATACCGAGTAAATGCACAAAAGTCATTCATGTTATATACTAATCATCACATATATGCTTTTCTCTTTCCAAGTATTGGAATCCTTTACGAATGTGGGTCAAATCCATATTGTTTGCTCTACGTAACTTTATTTGCAAAAATGTAGCTTAATTCAATTGCTTTTTAATGATCCAATAAATTGTTCATTATGTTCGATTTCGCCGGTGGGTATAGATGGATATAAGTTATAACAACAGCAAAAGTTTAAATCGTGTTGAACGAATGAAACTAATTTAGCAAAACCCTACTCACGCATTGTGTTCTATAGACCTTAACATTTTTGTTTAGTTTCATGCTCATATGCCATGTCTATACGTTTAAAATTGTGTAACTTGCAGAAAATCATTTATATTTTTTTCAACACGGTCTATTATTGAAATATATTTATAGCCCACACCCATGTACTATGTGGTATATATTCACTAGCACTCCGAACGCAAATATATGTAACCGAATAGTTTTGAATAACAGCTTTCAAGAGAAGCAGTTGCAAGACTATTCAACTGTATGAAGATATCACTGCCCAAGGTGGGATGCCAGAGGAACACTGTAGGAAAAGAATTACGGTAACTGGTTTCTCGGAAAAAGGCCTCGTAACACCGATGGGGACTTAATTATATTAATCACTATGACTACTCGTTGCACAAACTTGTTTGTCTCAGTATTGCTCTGGCAGCTTTACCAGGGCCCATATGCATGACAAAACTTACATGTCTGAGTGCACTTACATTCTAAGTCAGAAGATTCAATCTTAATATATGGCTGGATATATATAATCAAACAGTTAATATTATAATTTGTAAAGTGAGTCTAAGCTTTTCAGAATATTTCAATCAACAATTCGAAGTACATTTGTATTAACCGAGATATCGATGTCGTACTTAGAATGTAAGTGCACTCAGACATGTAAGATTGTTCATGCATATGGGCCCCGGTGGACAGTTATGTGAGGGAAAATAGAGCCTTCCTGTTTATTTGATCAAAATACATAATAAAGAGAGCTATATATAATATAGTAAATACCACATCATAACATAACGTGCGAAAAGCTTGAGGACCATGCATAATGGACAGCTAAACCTGAACAGGTAATGACCATCTAAAACCCGAAAATGCTTAAACCATCTTAATCCAGAATATGCATTAAACGACCATCCTGCATCCAGGGCATAATTTATGAACTCAAAACTGTGGGATGGAGGCCATCTGAAACGGGATCTAAACGGTATCCTTAGCTATTTCAATTCCAGTTTCTCTGTGATATACACGTGAACATTTAAGTATGTTTTGTAACAACTTCTGCTGACTATTTTCTTAATTTGCAGGTGTAACAAAATCTAAAGTTAAAAGCTGGCAGATGTTTACAAAGAGAAGGTTGAAAAGTACTCATCCAACTTATCAAATCAACCAATTACTTCAACTATATAAAATGTAGGCCACCTGATTTACCGGTAACCTAATTGCAACTAACAAATATCTACATCGTTAGGGGCCTATATATATTGAAATCTAGGCCAAAATAAATCATCCTTAAAACGAAAGAATGTGGCTTTTTTGGTACTCATTTTTGCAGAGTAAAGCATCTTTTACGAAATGTTGTGCCTGGTAAATTTATTTGTCGCATTTATTTGAGAATATATTCAATTAAGTATATGATGGAGTACGAGATCAGTCCATTAATTAAATTAATGTACAGCTCCGATGCACAGCCGAGGCATCTATAGTTAATAGTCCATTACCAACAATAATGGATCATGAAAACACAGGAACGATATGTAAACTTATCATAAACGATCGGCACACAATTTAAAAGATAAAAAACGTTATAAATTTATCACCAACTTCAATTGGAAATCAATACTAATTTCCTACTCATTATCCATATAATAATTCAATAATTACCAGGGAAGAAGAGGCCAAAAATAGATACAAATGGCTGTTGAATAAGACAATATATGTCGAGGCCAGCGATTTTAAACACTCTTTTATATTGTGCCAAATGGCTGAAATGCAATTTCCATCGTGTAAACATGACATTTATTGTTTTCTCCCTACACATGGACACAGCATATTGATTGCTGCTGTTTTCATTATTCCTTGTGCAATTACGTGTTGTTTGGTTTATGCCTGTCTTTTATTTGCATCGATATATGTTCCGTATTTTC
>LQRL01104292.1:0-15194 GCA_001703475.1 Hydroides elegans
TGACTTTTGAGGGGAAGGGGAGGGGGGTTTTAAGTGAGTATTTCAAAGAGGGATCCTCCTTCGATCCCGAACGCAAGTCAAAGGAGGAACAGGCCAAGTCAATGGCCATGGCACAGAAACAATACAAGTACAATCAAAGTTATTTTGAAATTGAAATTACGTTTAAATTAAGCAATTTCAGCCAGTGTATGTCTTTGATAAGTACTATAGGGCGGTTTGGGTTAGGGTTGGGTGGGGAAGGTGTTGTGGAACAAGGGGTTTGAGGCATGTTCGGTTGATAACATTTCAATTTTGAATTTAGAAATAATTCAAGATAAATTATGACTGATATTATAATCCAATATCAGTCATAGTGCTTTGCTGTCGAATAAACAATATGCGTTCTGCTCAATCTACGCTGCTTATCAGATCAATATTTCTCTCTTATGTATTATAATATGTTTCATTGATTATTTGACCGATTCCTTAATTGATTGACTTGCAGTATCGTGCGCGATTCCAGTTCATCTCGGTCTCCTTCGCCAGTACGCAAATCATCAAAGAGCAAAAAGAAAAAGAAGTCGAGCAGCAAACGCTCGTCGAACAGGTAGCGTTTACATAAAATATTTCGACGATTTACTCCAATTGCATGTAGCCCAACCCCATGAACCTTAAGGTATATGAAAGGTTGGCATAACAAGAATTATTAAAAGTTTTGAAGCTTTAAATTCGTTTGCATTATTAAGCTCTGTACCGGTTTTTAGACCTATGTACCGAGATATTGTTTATAAGAGTCTCCTTTTTTGGACCTCATACTTCGCAATTTGCTTATGATCATTTGCGGCAATTGATTTATATATATATGTGTTATTTCTAATTACTTAAATTTGAAATCGATTATTTTTCTCCTTTTACAGAAGTGACAGCGAATCCCCGGAGAGGAAAAAGAAAAAGAAGAAAAAGAAGCATCGCCACGATTAGTATGTCTCTCTTTTCTCTCTATTTTTGTCTCTCAATTTTTGTGTCGCCTCATTTGTATTCGTCAGTGTTTTTATCGCGAAAAACTCTTTTCATAAAAGATCCTCAAGCTCATTAGACTTGCCTTCCATTTAGGATCTTATATTTTTATTTTATCGCAATTCGTATTTTTTAAGTTTTTGTGTAGCATTTACATACGCGATCACTTTAAATGCAAAAAATGACAATATATAAATGTTCATTTTTAGTTTGTGTTTTGGTATGTGATGAAATTTTCATGGTTAATCCGTTTTAAGAAAATCATGTTTATACATATCTTCATTTTACAAGATAAATATCCCATGCAACAGGCAACATAACAAGATACCAAAGCGGTTACCATGGTTAATTATCACTGTGCAAAGCGCAAAAACACGTATAAATAATCAGTCAATTAGTTTTGAGTGCTGATTTATTTTGTTTATAGTTCCTGTTTTCGTTCCCCTTCTTTGTTTAGAACTGCGTATATAATGCTGCTATAATATAAATATAATTTAATGTTCGAAAAGAAAAATTGTCGACCAATATGCTTGGTAGTCGTAGAAACTTTACCAACAGTTTTAAATGTATCTTATGAGTCGCACATAATAATAAAACATAGGTGCTTATCTAGTCCAAATTTATATTTTTGGAATTTATAAGTTAATGGCCTTTCTTTGTCAAAGTTAAGTTTTGGTCATAAACAAATTCATTGCGAGTTGTTAGGTTTAAATTAAAGAAAATTGAAATAGTATATATTCCTCATCAAAGGGCAATTATTGGTCAAATCTTGGATGAGTATACAATAACTTCATAAGGCGATTTTTTAATGAATTCTGTTTTATATTTAAATTTGAAAAATCTGAGTTAAAGAACAAAAATTATTTTTGATAATAATTTTATTCTAGCTGTGCGCCAATGATTTAGGGACGTCTTTTAACAACTGTGAACAGAAAATCGAACATATTCTTAGGATTGCATAACTTTTCATAGCAGACGAAATTAACTAAATATTAGAAATATTATTAGAATGTTTCACAACATATTTAAGAACACGACTTTAAATAGACTGCCTGCTAAAATGTTCTTTGCCATTTTTGTTCGCTTACCAATCACTAAAGGAATTGCAGCTTCTCAAGAGGTCCAATAGACGGATTCTATTTTTTTTTCCTTTTTTTTTTTCGTCTCTATTTGGGAAGGAATTCATGTTGAAATCGGAATTAATATGTTTCTTTAAGGACTTGGTGGATATTTTTCGTTGTCAATTTACTCGAACAGCATTTATTTAGTAAATAATCATTTAATGTTTCTTGTATTTAAATAATATAATTAAATATTGTTCAGTTAATCATTACTATTCAAGATATATTTTAAATGCTCTCAGAGATTTCATAGGTTAAGGTTTAATGATACTTTCTTTAAAGATATAATTCTAATCTTTATATCCACTTTGTTGGACCTAGAGCATTTGAAAGTGCTACAATTTTTCTTAAGTAATTAAGAACTTAATCTTGAGAAATACATATTAAGCCAATTATATATGTTGATTTCAAACAATGTGGACTGTCAAGTAATTTCTTTAAATTATATTCTTCCGAAAGAATATGGTTCAAAGAAAATATATTAAAGACTAATTGAATTGTTCAATTACACTATAATGTAATATTATAGTCATACATGTACTGCTGTCAGTTTATTTTAAATGATGAAATATATTTTTGATAATAAAAAAAAAGTTGTGATTATTTTTGTGTTGTCTTCTTTATGTCGTGTGTAGTGTGATTAAATGTATAAACACGTCAGTTTTGTGTTTTAATGTAAGTTGTATGAAGTCAAATTAAAAGAACAACTAGCTCTAGGTCAACAAGCTCTAATTTAAGAGTTGATTCTGTGTTCAGTGATGATTAATTTATATCACTTGTCTAGCTTTAAATAATGTTTCATTATTGGATGATGAAAATACGATATTAAATCAATTAAAACGTATGATTACACATTTCGAGTGAATTCTGTCAATAGCAAAGATTTTCATATTTATTCTTGATAAAATTCATTTAAAGCGTTATCGAAAAAAGACCAAATCCTTAAAGCAAAACATAATGAAAATCAACAGTGATGGAATTAACTCAGAATGTTTAACCATACACTCAAAGCTATTCGTACTTAAATATTCACATATAAACTGTATTTTGGGAACACCGGTGTATGTTTTAGTATCGATTGCATGGTGGTAAATGTGTTTCATGTTTCTTTATTGTTTCATTATTTTTCAAGATTTGATATGTGAAATGTTTTTCTTTTACAAATGCGCACTTCTTAAGTGAAGCTTAATTGGAACTTTTTCTCCTTTTTTACGCTTTTGCTTTAGTTTTTTTTCAGTTATCTTAAAACAACAACAATGAATGCAAGAAATTATGCAGATTTGTAATACTTGCTATCGATTTAGCAAGCTTAACTAACGTTCTTTTAATTAAGAAAGTCGTCAAAAAAGCGTCAAATAAACGTATCATGTTGAAAAGGGGTAGTCATAGAAATTAGCACAATTAAAAACATACAATATTGGAAAAAAATATAAATTATTTTGAGTTGGAGTATAACTGTTTTTATTCCTGTTTTATGTGTTTCATGAACGTTTTGAATGTATCAACAGATTGAAAGGCGGGTGCACTACGTATAGGGTGACTCCTTAGTACACCTTCCCTTATTGTACAGTGTGAATGTCTGTTTTCATTTGGTGTAAATATTTTTATTTCGTTCAGAACTTGACTTTTGTATTATATTTGAAATCGACATAATGTATAAAATAAAAACATACACTTGATATGAATATATATTTTATTTTTGTTTTCTGTTATTTTACTCTGACAATGTTAAACCACATTCGGCAAGATTCAGATTAAAAGTTTTAAAAAAAAATGTATATAAAAAGGAGCAGAAATAGTCGTCCTTCCAGAACTGCTTTAGCGAAATGAATTTGAATAGTTTCACATGCGTTACATTAACTTCTCTCATATTTCTGAGGGAAAACGGTGTAAATATGACATATTATTTGACTAAAGTGCTCAATTATATAATTTAAGTTAAAAGATGAAATTCTAAAAAAAATAGGGCGATATATGTAACATACATTCATTTTACATATGATATTTCGCGCACACCGAAATTTTATTGGACGCATGACTTATTTTTGGAGGAACGATTGCATGATAAGTATTATTTTACATACATTTACATACATTCAATCTCTTTATGATATAAACAAGGTTTAGATCAATCAAATTCTAGTATGATATTGCATCTACTGATTTAAAGATGAAAAAGCCCTACCGAATTCGGTCTTCTCAATTATACTGGGATGAGAATAAACCTAGAACCTATAGGGCTATAGAATACCGGTAGTGAATACATTGATTAATCTTCTTTCATTATTAGTTCACCGATCGTGTTACTAAAAGTAATGATGCTCTTTGAAATATTTAGAAATAACTGATAAATATTTACAAAAGAAATGCATATGATCATCATTTCATTTATGTATAATTCTCTTATATCATCAAATGCATATATACTCGGCTGTCGTTTATTATTGTTTAGGTAAATTATTCTATGTTTCTCAAGTATACTTAAAGTTTTCTCGGTATTAGAAATTAAATGAAAAATGAGATGATCGTAAATCAATTGATCAGTTATTACTCTTTGTATACATTAAAGAGCGTCATTACCCTGCAGATTTATTTATCTATTTCTAACCGATCCCTTTTGAAGAAATAATCATTAATAACCGCATGTATATTTATGTTACTAAACGTTCGCACTGCTTTTCTTACCAAATGCCTCACAAATATTTATTTGAGAATAGTAGCATGTAAAGGTAAGATATTGCATATTAGGTATTTTCGTTCTGGCACCAAATAATAATCGTAAACCATCGTTATATTATGTAAATGACATCTATAAAGCACTATTTGAGTCCACTTTCCGTTTATTTTTATAACCAATTAATATTAAGACCTTTCTAAACTTTTGAGTTTGATGAGTTTCAGTGAGTGGTTTCATAAAACGAGCGGGGTGAAGCTCTATGATGTATTTTCATTATTATAGAGGGACTTCGGAAAATATTTCGAAGCGCCCAATTTGAGTTTCATAAAGATATAATGAGAAAATCACATCATGCTTTGTATCGCTAGTTTATGAAGTCGCTCCCTTTGTGTTAATCAAAATGATATACAATGTATGTATATGAGCTTGAATGATATTAACGAATGCATGCAAACATATTTATCGCATAGCTGTTCTTATATATTTAATAAAAACCTAGTTGCGATATCAACATAAAACCGATTCAATTCATTAAAAGCATACTTTCGAACACTTTTCATCAACAAATAACTGCTGTCTCCTAAAACAGAATATTGTTTCTTGAAATCGGTGCCAAAATACTAGAGGATTTTACCGTGGTTTCGCCATATTATATTCATATAGTCTTGTGCAGCAAAATATGTCTATAGACTTGCCCGTGAGAGTCTATATTAAATATAATCAACCAAATGTACATAGGGTGGCGAAACCTAGATAAACATATTTTAACATTTATTTTTACTTAACCCATATTTTCTTTGTAAACTATGGAGAACTTGGTATTGCATTCATTCGCCTGGAGAAACCACGGTAACATCCTCTAATAGTAATGTCAATGATGAATCGGTTTTATGCGCTGTTTGGTTGTTTGATATTTTGTTTTATGTTTGATGTTGTTCCATAAAATTGATGTTCTCATAGATTGTTATTCACTATAATGAATGTGGTAAAGGATGAAATTACTTTCTATGAGTTACTTTATTTTCAAATATTGTTGTTTGTATTAACTTTTTTTTTCGCAATTTATCAGAAAATATAATAGAGAAAATTGTAACTTATCAGGAAACGCTAGCAATAATACTCAAGCACAAATTTTAACACCCGTCTAAATCAGGCAGTTTTAGTTACTAATACAGTTGACTAATCCTATTAATTAAGTGAACGCCTCGCATGATGATATAATAGATAACATTAGATAACGTTAGACAATTTTTAACATCTACTAACGATTAAACAAAGTCCCCACAACGCCCTGAAATACAAAAAGAAGACAACCCCACAATTTGTACGATTCACGGTAAGATATTTCATTATTTATAGAGACCAAATATTTAGATACATATATTTAACATAAATTCATAAGGAGCCATTTTGGTAAGATGTCTTTTTGACGCTTTTATAAACTTTGAATTGCTTTTATCCATTTTTTTGATCACCTATATTTTACCTGGGAAACTTTATCGTGGCACTTCTGTGTTAGTAGTTTTTAATTTTGATTGTATTTTCTTCTTCTTATTATTATATTATTGTTTTACTCGGTCATTTCAATTTTGGTACCGATTTTATATGTTTGGTGTTTGTTATATGTTGTTTAATGTTTTCTCATTTAAATTAATTGAGCTGATTTGAACACGTGTAAAATATGATTTTCGTTTTATTTTAAAGCTCCGACAATGAGGAAGATGATCACAAATCAAAAGGCAAAAGCAGAAAAAGGTATGCTTCTTAAATTGTTCATAGTTTGGCTTTATGTTTATTGTGGTCAATATTTTCCACCTGAATTCGTAACTTTGATATACTTAGAATGAGTGATAGGAGCTTTTTGTTTAAAGATGTGACCATTAGGAAGTATCTGTTATATGCCACAATATTGTTTACAGAAAAAAAACCTTTAAATAAAACATATATGCATGATACTTCTTCCGATGTTCTAGATTCTGTTTTCTATTAATTCATTGGTAGTGTTCAAAAATGTTTTCAAAAAAACGCTATCACTTCATTTTCTTATTCTTCTTTTATTCGTTTACATGGAACTACAACTGTATTTGTATTCAATCTGAACTACTTTTGTCGCGTAAATAGAAGCCGTACCACGTCGAAGGAGAAGGAAAGTAGTGCGGAGGAGTCAGATGAATACAGTGCAAGTGAAACTGAAGACGAAAATAGGTATAACATAAGAAACATGATACTCATAAGAAAAGCTAATGAATCGCGAGTGTCATTTATTCTTCGAAAATCCTGCTACCTGTATTCAAGCGATGTAATTTTCCCAGCCAAATATCAGCGTACGTTCACATAAGCTGAAAAATAAGAGAAATACTTGAGGTGTTTGCTAGGTCAAAGGCCGATTTTCAATGATCATTTTGCCATTAAATTCAAAGCAGGAGATTTCTTTATTTTTATTATCCTAAGTTGCACTGATTAACGCCAAGAAGCTGCGGCAAGAAATATTCCCAAAGTTGCTTGAAAACAAGTTGAAACTGACGCTTTATAGATATATCAAAAATATAAAAGATATATACCAAGTTCTATTTCATGCTTGACGTTGTTTGCGGTCTCCCTCGGGGCAAATATTTGCCGGTATTTTCCTGAAAACATAAAGTATCATTATATAATTCTCGTATTACATGTACTCTCTAAAAAGGAATTTTTAAATGTTTTTTCTCCCTATTCAGTGCTGCATCATGCAACGACAGCGATAACGAGTACGAAATTGGCTTACAGAAAAGTCTAATGTTCTGCTAACGCCATGCTCTCACTGCTGTACCATGCGCATCCTATGATGTGCCATTGAAACAAAAGATAATAAGAAATTTACTCCTTTATTGTTTCCTTGTATTCTTATGATATTTTGATGTAATTTCGTTCATGTTTCAAATTAGCGCTGGTTCTTGCGAAGACAGCGGCAACGAGACGGAAGCAGAAGTGAGCGATAATTGGGAGAAAGAAGAAGAAGAAGAAGAAGAAGAAGAGGAAACCAGTGAAGAGGAGGAGGAGGAAGACGAAAGTGAATCCGACGAAAGGTGTGTTATAAAATGAATATTATATAAATATAATGAAAAATAAACAAATCAAAATCTATGATAGATAGTTCGATATGTCTTGTGCATTATATGTGGTCCGTGGCCGACCCCATTCTTACCCCGTATTCTTTTGGATGTCTCTGTCCCCGGGGACAGAGACTTCCAAAAGAATACGGGGTTAGTCATTCCTTGAGAGTCGCTCTTTATTTATTATATTTAAGGTTTGCCATATACGCTGGAAGGTTAAACGCCAGTCGATTTCAATGTTAAACATCAATTATGCAATTTTTTAAAGTATATACAATGTTTTTGCTAATGCCTGTATAAAAGTTATAGGTATATGGTGAACAAAATAATAAGCTATGCTTTATATGTGTGTCATTCTATCTTTATTATAGTGATGATTCTGCAGACAAAGAAAACCCTGACAAATCAGCCATACCTGACAGGTTAGATTAGTTTTGCTTTAATCCTTTAATTGATTTTATAACTTTATTCTTTTGTGTCAAGAAATGAAATAAAAATATTCAGTAGTATTAATTGTAAAAAAAAAACATAATAACATTCAAACCAGATATAACAATATCTTACCGGTTATCATTTTTTTATTTGAAATTTCTTGCTCAGAATTCAATATTATTTCTAATTTTTGGTTTTCATATATTTAATTTCTCTAACAATCCTTTCAAATGATAGTGTACATTTCCCTCGTTTTTCATTAAACATTTGATTGTTAATTTCGTTTAGCACGACACGAGCTGAAACCAAAACCTTAACAACAAAACATAAACCGGAAGTAAACAACAGTCACGTGGCTACCTTGACACCAAACCAATCGTCCAATCAAAATGCTGCATTGTCCCGCTCGCGCGAAAAAGATGATAAAGACCGTAAATCGAAACGGTCGAGGTCACACAGAAGGAAATCAAGGTCAGAGCGAAGGTCAAAACGACGAAGACGGAAATCCGGGTCACGTAGAAGGTGCGTTAAATATATAATGCTGTAGATATGTGTTGAATAATAACAGTTTCAATATAATTGATCAATTATGTTATAAAAACACTAAAAGGAGTGTTATAGTACCTTAAATTTGACTCGAGAGGCTTTAGCGTTGTTGTTTGGATGTTTTTAGATTTTGTTTTTGGATGCTACTTAGTTATTCTGGTCATATTTTTGTATGCATAAGAATCACATTAATAGTCGCTTTAACAAGTTCAAATGACCTTTTTTAGGGTCAAACGCAAGATATCAACACACTCAAGGTCACCTTTTACAAATGATCTTTTACTAATGACCTTTTACAAATGTTCATTTACAAATGACCTTTTACAAATGACCTTTTGCAAATGACCTTTTCCAGGGTCAAACGCAAGAGGTCAACACACTCAAGGTCACCGCGCAGTCACCACAAGAGCCGCAGTCTTTCGCATCATCACAGTCGCAGTAGGTCAAGGTCAAAAGACAGAAGGTCAAGGTCAAAGAACACAAGGTCAAGATCGAAGGAGCCTTCGGAGGAGGACAAGTCAAGGTCACGCCGAAGTCCCTCGATACGAAGGCGACGCGGCTCACCCAGTCATTTGGATCGACGACGTATTACGAGGTACTGCTTATATATGCTTATATACTTATATCAAGTGCTTACATATGCTTATATGCTTTTATTCAATGCTTATATATGACCTCACAAGTCCCTCGATACAAAGCCTTCAAGGCAAAGGGGTTTAAATCGGTTAAGCTACAACAGAACTTGTCGATGGCCATTGCCATAGATTATAACATAAATCAAGATAATTGTTTAAATTCAAATCTTGCATTACTTTACTTGTCTGTAGTGCACGAACGCAATCGATTACCTACAATCCATCTATTAAATTTCCGATTTATATCGTTGACTCTTTATTAGCCCCCAACCAACCAATTTGGCAAATATTCGTGATAAAGAATGTTTTGCATAGGCTGGGGGCTTTGCATCTCTGATGCCTATGTTTCAGTTAATTCAATGTTTGTTTTTCATCCTCAGTGCCCGGAAGCGGCCGATTCCCTACCACCGACCGGGCATGGAATCGCCTTCGAGCGACAGCGATTGGTACGGAGGGGGAGGAGGGGGTTACACACCGCCGCCTACCCAGCAGAGACACGACTCCTTCAATAGTGATCCTTTTAGCAACTTCTAATTGTGTCTTATCTGTACTGGAAACCGGAAGGGGGGAGGTGGTAATACACAGCTGCATCCCCAGCTAAGACACGGCTGCTTTCGAGGTGACCCTTTGAGTAAATTCTAAAAGCGCCTCAACTCTTCTCTCCCGACTTTTGTATGGGTATTGCAATTAATCTCTTTATGCCATTAGGCTTATTTATTGTAAGTCTAAACATATCCATCTTGCTAGCAAATATCTAATATGGTGACTCTTTCAACAACTCCTAGTCTCGCCTCTTTTGTGTTAGAAAAGAGAACGTATCATTTTCTTAGTTTAAACGATTGTTTCAAATGCGTGAGGACGCGATTGACACCACACGGTAGAGTCAATAACCCTTGCAACTTCTTAATCTTTGCCGCTTGGCGTTTCCATGCCTATCCTTGTCATGTCTGTTGCCTGCAATGGATCACCATCGTCTCATGTTTTAGGCTTCTCTAATAGGCGAAAAATGAATGAAAACATAGCTATGGTTCCTTAAACGCCGACCATTTCGACTACTCATTGCACCGCTACTCATTTCTTCCGACGTTTGGATGATTATTTGAAATGATTTTTTTTTTTGGTACTAGGTGTATTTATACGTTTAATTCGTTGCTTATAAGCTACACACCGCCTCCTGTATGCATGGCTCTCTTAGATGTATCACTTTCAACTTCTGAACGTCGCTTTTGCATCGGCTATAAGCCCATCAATAATCTAGACATGGTTTCAAAACATGTGTATGTTTCATTCGCAATATAACTTTAAGGGCTTAAATTAAGGAGTTGATAACGTGAGATTGAATTTCAAATGATTTATTTTATTTATCATATTGTCAATTGTCAAAATATATTGGTAGTTTACACTTAATTTGTCTAAATTCTTTATATGATTTATGACATTTTGAATATTTACAAGCTAAATAAATATGAATATGGATTGAACCCTACGCTGATATTTTGTATGGTGCAATATGACTTATATTAATGATTTGTTACTCGCAAAAGGGTTATTATGTTTGATCACCATTGCCAAAATGGCACTGTTTGACATAAATGTTCTTGCATTTGAATTTAGTTTCAATTCAATATAGTACTAGTCTCGGTTTTGTTTTGTTTATTCTTTAGATTTAATTAGTTTGTATACTTCAAAATGCACAGAATCTGTTTCGTAATGTCACGTTACATTTGAATGAAAATAATATAATATCATTATATTCTAGTCTTTATCTTCATTTTTATCGAATCTCATTTTTACAGCATATATACATATAAATGTATGTTTGTATTTGAAAGTGCAATAATCTAGTCAGATATATGTAAAATCTAGTCATTATCTAGTCAGTATATGGATAAATAATTGTTGTTTTACGCAAATGTAATCCAAAGGCACTTAATGTTGTTCATTTTATTTATTTTAACATTATATTTTTGCATTTGAGCATGTATTTTGTTCGCCTGAACATTTTTATTGTCTCATGAGTAAGATGTCTAGTCATTTGATTCCAGTATTTATGTATATAGAAATATTTTTTCCTCTCAAGTTATGGAAGACAATACAATAAACTTTATAAATTGATTATATTTTGAAATTTGGAATAGTTAATTATTAACATGTTTGTTGTTTTTATATTTATACATATTTAAATCTTGCTTGACTAAGCATTTTCGTAGAATGTTGACAGAATTGTGACAAATAAATGTTGATTTCAAGTTTTCGTGTTTTCTTTTTTCATTTTGTGAAGGGATGTTTCCTGGTCTTGAAATTTGCTACCCGAAGCCCCGAAGTCAATACCCGACCCGATACCTGGCCCAAATGTCTAAACAGGTCATTAAAAATCCTCATATTTCTAACAAGTCATGGTCAACTGGTACAATGACGAAGACACCCTTAAATGAAGACGAAAATTGTTTTAGTTAAATGGTCATTTAAAGTTTTACTTATAGTCCTATTTATAGTTTTACTTATGGTTTTACTTATACTAGTTCAAACTCTTCTGAAAATAATCAATTATTGAAAATAAAGCCCTTTAATTTCCCATAATACAATATTTCGGGTGCGGGTACCCGATACGACTGTCGGGTACCCGATTCCCCGAGGTGCCGGACCCAGCCCTGATTTTGTGGCATGTCTGTTGCGCGTTTTATTCAATACCTATATAAAGACCATAAGAAATAACCAAGAATTTTATCATTTCTTACATTTTCACTATAGCCTCACTTTCGAGTTATCGGCCACCCTACGTTGAAAATTGCATAGTAGTTAGTAAAATGAAGCTATTTTTAGCTTATTCTATTAAAGAATAGCACCGTTTTTTATTTAAGTAGTTACGATTAATTATCTGCGCCACCCTTCTCTATTTACAACTTGAAAGATCGATAGTAATTGCTGTTTTGAAAAGTAACGGAAATTGGCACGAGCTCATTGTGGCCAAATGGTGTAGGCGGTAGCCTGCGCTGCCAGAGGTCTCGCGTTTGAGATCGTCCAGGACTTGATTATTTTCGCCTAAGATGATTTTATTAATTGAATAATAAATAATTATAATACTAATAATCGTTGATCAAAATTGACTAAATATCAAGGTTAAAATGATGTCTACTTTTCCGACATGAAAACCACGCAAATATGCCACAAAACACTGATCATATAATCCAAATAAACACTTTGCCTGATATATCTTTTAGTTCTTATCAAAATATATCATCAGCCTTTTTCATTAAGGCTGTATATACACATTTGTTTTAAAAAACGTCTTTGCTTGGTTTCGAACAGGACCCCCTTGAATCTCTCCAAGCAAATTAGCCAACTACATTTGTTGCTAATCGAGCTCAATAAGAATTGTGATATTCATTAAATTATGAATAGACCATACAAAATGAAATATAAAACTATAATTGGTGAAATTCATTCTAGATGCATTAGCCAAAAATAAATGAGTTATTTACTATCATTACTTATAAACAAATAAATTACGAATGACGCAATATAATACGCTTGTCCAACGCTCTGACTGACTGAGCTTACCAAGGTAGCTGCTCCTAAATCTAAAATTAATTATAACAATAGATTATTCTTCATAAAAGGTATGTGAAAAACGGTCAGGCAATTCTGGTATGTATTGAAGGGAATTATAACACTCTTAACACTTTATCAGCCAAATTTGCACTTACCCATCGGGTTCGATCAGATTTTACGGTCATAGTGTTATATTCCTTTTAATATATAATATCATAACTTGATAAAGCCAGACTAAACCGACTTATGTATGTATTGGCCATCTATACACGAACAAGTTAATAACTTAAGGAAACTGAACGGTTAATCACACTTCTGCTATGTTCAAGGGCAATATAAAGTGGCGTCACGTTTATGCGTTGAATTAGTGTGAGGACCCCTTAATAATTCAGTTGTACTTTCATAAACAATATTCACAGGGCAATATGAAGTGACATCATATTTGTATGGGATTAGCTGTAGGGTAAAATAAATGTCAAAATACTATTTTCATAAACTTATCAATGAATTCTTCATGGCTTGAAAAATTGGCCAAAATAACGCTGAAATAAGATGTTCACATTTGGACATCTTGTAGGTATTTGATTAAAACAAAAGCATTGAAATAAAGGGTAAAAGTACATTATCACAATGTTGTAACTGCAATAACTTCAACGGAAATGTGTTGAAACAGTAATAGTATTGGACATGTGAGGTGTTATATTTATAAATATTATTAGGGTACGAGCCACTCGGGTCATAAACGGTATTTTATTTATTTTTAACATTTACAAAGGATGGGGAAAATGCATTTGTAAATGTGATTGTTTGAGGACATTATACCCCTAGGCGAGGAGTCCAATATAAATCGACCAGACAATCAATAGTGCCTCAAGCAGGGCTTGAAGCAGGAAACTCTTGATTACGTGCCGGTCGAATTTTCCATGGCATCATGAACTCGTCAATAATCATACTTAATGCACAAAAAAATGCGCGATTTCATGGGTCTGTATAACGGTAAAAAACTATTATGTTATCAACCTTATACATGCTGGATGTTGCAAATACGTGTCAATCATGTATTTCAACACATGATATTTGATTTTTTTTATTGCGAGCAAAAATAACATACATGAAATGTATAATAATATTTCAAGTTAATGATAGAGCGATTGGGCTAATATACAAATATAATAATATTTCAAGTTAATGATAGAGCGATTGGGCTAATATACAAATCTTTGTGCTAATAGCCTGGATTTCCCAAAAATAACCAATCAGATTGCTTGCTTGTGCTTTGTTTACATTAAATTTACGTCATTGCTGCGGATTTCCCACATCTGCCAGAACTTTCCCATATTTCAAGTTGATAAATTTGAATTCTTGAATACATGTACTCATATAAGTTCAATTCTTTTTTTTTATTCATACGGTTTCGCTTAATTAATCTTGATGGACTTATGCAAAAGGAATGAAAATAGAATTAAGTTTTAGCTTGTATTTAAATTCAATATTCTAAGTGAATGAGTTCTAAGTTTTTATTTGATGCATCATAGAAATTCATGATTATAAATTATTCCATTTCCCCCCAAATGCTGCACTGGTTTTCATATTAGTTTGTATGTGTTGTTAATAGCCTCCCCTGTGAAAAATGGAATCAAAACTGGTAATATTACCTTTCTCATTTACTATACACATATAAGGTCATATGCTTGAATTGCTCCATACTTGCAAGCAAAACAGTATGTTCTAAATGAAATAGGTACAATTAGCAACTGTTATCCCATACTTTACAATATTTCTCAGTTTTTGCTGAGCGATAATAAGAATACCGGGTATTACCGTATTGTCTCTAATAATCGCACATGTGCGATCACTTTTTCAAAATCAGCATTTTTTGTCTCTAATAATCGCACACTGTGCGATTATTAGAGACAAATGAAAACTGTATAAAATGCATGATTTGAAGTATAAATACTTTATTTAAATGTCTAAAAAGCTTAGATTAGCCATAATAAGACCTAGGAGAATCGTCGTGTGTTATTTTCTTATCGAATTCTTCACTCTCATTTTTAGGCCCCAACCCCAAAGTTGGGGGCCTATAGAGTTGGGGTGTCCGTCCGTCTGTCTGTCTGTCTGTCCGTCTGTCCGTCTGTCCGTCTGTCCG
>LQRL01104296.1:0-11352 GCA_001703475.1 Hydroides elegans
GCGCTTATATATAGGCGACAGAACTGGAACACACTGTCTCAGTATAGACGACAGAACTGGAACAGACACTGTTCCAGTTCTGTCGTTTATCCCCTACTAGTACCTATTCTTGCTGTCTGCCATGTTTAAGTCCTAAATTGTTCATAACATACATGTAGTTTATTTTGTGTAAAATTAAGATTCATATACCTTATTTCTTGAAACAAAACAAAGATTAAGTTTTCATATCTATTCTGTTCTGTGAAATTGCCAGCAAGAAAAACTTTCCAGCAGAATAGATATTTCACCGAAAAAAATCGCTGTGTACTCCTGATAGTTAATCACGGACACTCGAATTTCAATTATCCGCCCTTCGCTGATTGCAATAAATAGTTATGATTAACGTATATTCGTAGTCTTCCGCTTAATTTAATGATATTCATCACGAATGTCTAATTAATAGATGTTATATATGGATAAATGATTCCATTTGAAAAAAAACCAACTGAATTATGAATCCAATTATGGATCTCTGTACGTGATCATAGTAACATATATATGTTTGATCATCAAGAATTAGCAGCCTATGATTGCTGAATATTCCAATAAAATGGAGTATTTCCTTTTAATATGTGCATTCTGTTGAACAGGGCCCCAATTCTGTGAAGTAGCCTATATACCTTCGTTGCATAACAAATCGGTTTTGAGTATTTTTGTGGCCTGCTTTGCGTGAACATGTATTGGTAGTTAATTCACTCTGAACGTTGTTTTCTTGCGTTTTCCCTTAACTAACATATAAACCAATATAATCCTAACGGGAAGCTCAAAATGCTACCTAAACGCTCGTTGTTTTTGGTTTCTGATATAAGGAATACATTGGAAAATAAGAAAGTCTTCCAATGGTGCCAAGTCCTCACACACTTGTGAGATTTACTGAAATCGCAGCGATATTTAAAGAGAATAAAGTCAAAAACCAATATCGCTTGCTTAACTATATTTTATTTGAATTTTGCTTCGATTTCAGATAATTTCGCAACTGCGTGACCACTCCTTTATAGTTATCGAGGGCACTCAACGCTTTATTCGGGTAAATGTTTATTCTTGCAGCAGCTCTTGCTTGCTTGCAACTTTTTCAGAACAGAACAAAGATTTTTTCGTAACGATTATTTTACTCTAGGGTAATGTTAATGAATGTATCAATCAATGCAGATGTAGCCTAATTTAGTTTCTGTAAACGAATCTGCGAGAGAATAAACCTATTACACATAGGATTTCTTGAAATCTTTATTCTGGTAGGAGATTGTTTATTTGCTTGCAGAAGCGTTTCTGGGTTTTTTGCTTGTAACTTCAGAATAAACATTTTGATGAAAATCAAAAATAAATAAGTCGTTGAGTGCCCCTCAGTTACGAACTCATACCTAAGCAATAAGCGCCATTGAAATTTGAATTCCGCAGACACAGGCGCAAAATCCCGCTGAACGCACCATAATCAGGTGCGGATTTAGAGGGGGCACACCCGGCGCACGCCCCCTGTTCGCCCTTATATGAAAGAGCAAAAAGTAAATCTGCGCTTCCCGGTTCAGTCTGATAATTTTTACTGTTTGCGCTCCTAGTTCAACATTTCCTGGATCCGCGCCTGATAATGAATAACATACCTAAGCAATAAGCGCCACTAAAACCAGAGCGACATCTACATCTGCTCTGATTTGTGTCTGGATCGACCCGACATCGACCCCGGTTCGCACAAGGATTAGGATCACATGGATCTTCAAATGTCATTGCTGTAAAGGAAATATATGTTTGTAATGTATAGCAATGCATTTAAAGATTATTTTGTTGCAATTAACACATCTTTTTCTCCAGTTTCACAAGCGTTCCACAAGGATAAGGATCACAAGAATCTTCAAATGTCATTGATGTAAGAGAAATATATGTTTGTAATGAATGGATAACAGGCCATTACAAAGTTAGTTATAGGCAGTACAACACGTGTATTCAGGATAAGGATCACACGGATATTCAAATGACATTGCTGTTAAGGAAATACAGTATATCTTTATTATGTATAGCAATGCATGTAGAGATGATTTTATTGCAATTAACACATCTTTTTCTCCAGTTTCACAAGCGTTTCACAAGGATCAGGATCACAAGAATCTTCAAATGTCATTGCTGTAAAAGAAATATACATTTGTAATGAATGGATAACAAGGCATTATACAAAGTTCGTTATAGGCAGTATACATACAACACGTGTGTTTGCACAAAGGTTGTTGTAAAGGAAACACAGTAACTTAAATGAAACATAAATAGATTCTAATGAATATTATTACATGTTTTTTTACCAATGTATTTGTTCAAAATGTTATTCTTGTTTATGCGAAAGATAATTGATAGAAATGGTTATCCATTCGCTTAAATAAAATAACGTATGTCTTTTTAGTTATGTTACTAATGTGCAAACAAAAAAGTTCTTCATTTATCTGTAATGAAGTAATAACTTAACTGTGGACTATCAACTACGTTTCATAGTATTACCTCATACATTATATATTGTATATGTGTAATTAATATCCAAACAAACGTTTCATTTTTAAAACTCGTTCGCGTATTGATTTATAGTATTATGACGTTTCATAAATAAACAGCACACGTGACGCAATATCGTTAACAATTTGTAGTAAAAACACGTGCTTTCTGTGTGACGTTTGATTTATTTACATATGACGCAACAATGACTAATCAACTGGAAAAAATACGGGAAATTATTGCCCTCAAATTATCACTATGTTTATTGCCGACAAAAACATTCAAACATGTAATAAAATTAATCAATTGAGGAGCGTCTAGCGGCAATGTGCGTCTTGGTCTGCGTCTGCGTTCGACAATCTGTATAAGATAAAGTTAATGCAGCAATATCTTATGTCACCGGGTTAAATATATCTAATACGAATTAGGCCGTGACAAGTTCATAGGATGAATAAATTACAATGTCTAGAAAGTAAGTCAAATACAACAAAGTTAAAATGAAATGGATTGGCATTAACATATATAATATATGAAACATCAATAAAGTAAAGGATCATTTTATAAAACACATATGGTATACATCTATTTCCAAGCTACGATAAACATAGAATTTTATAAGATACAAACAAATGTGATTCTTAGCATAAGGGTACTGCTTAGAACCAATTAAAATAACGTTTAGCGTTTATTGTTAATAGGTTTGGTGGGTGAAAACGCTAAACGTTTAAGGCTAAACACTCAACGCTCAATGCTAAATGTTAAACGCTAAATAATTTTGAAAAATAGTGAAAGATGAAAAACGCTCGAATCGATATACATGTAGCTTTTAGATAACACTCGTTTCGCCTGAGCGTGGATAAATAACACATCGTTCTATATCAAGCATGTCTTTCAATATCAAGCATGTAGTTTTGAAATAATACTTGATTTACCTGAACACGGAGTGATGCCACATCTTTCTATACCCAGCATGTCGTTATTCAAAACAAAACACCATGGCCCTTCGGGTGAGTAGTCGGGGTTCCTACAAAAGAAGACTACATGTAAATGCATTAAGTTTGATTGTTATTTTATATTGAAATATGCATAGACCTCACAACCCTTAATTGAGTTACCGCGACTAGATTTTGGGTCACTTACATTAAGTAATAGAAATAGCATGAAATTAATATTTTTGACATAACAAATAAAATCACGGCCATGCTTTAGTATAAGCGTTGCCATGATTTTATTTTTTTATTTAACATATGTATATTATATTACAAATAGTAAGTGACCCAAAAACTAGTCACGGCGACTCAATTAATGGTTGTAGGATCTATAGGATAACTAACACTTTCGAGTGGACATGATACAAAATTGCGAGACGGCGGCGAGATTGTCATGTCCACGAGAATATGTCCGAGCTAGGGCTTCATTGCTCTCAAGATGCCGTTAAGTTCAATGCATTGATTCTCACAGTGGCGCGCAGTTCTAACCCTACATATTAGCATTTAACTTTGAACGTTTAAGGATTTACAAGATTAAAATAAAGTGTTTATCGTTCAGCGCTTAACGTTAAGTGTTTAAGATTTAGCGTTTAGCCTTCAACTTTTATTGTCACGTGACAAAGCTGGGCATATGTTCTCAGTTGTTTTGGATTTAATGAATGAAGCTTTACAAGAAATAACAATTCATTTAAATACTTTTGTTTGTAATTTTTAAGGGGTTGATTCTTCCTGGTACCCTGGACATTCTAGTGGCAATGATTAACATTCATAATGACATTGTTTAAACATCACTCACACATGTGGGTGACTATTGCTTAGCGTTTAACGTTTAGCGTTACACGTTTAGAGTTTATCGTTTAATGTTTATCGTTTTATCGTTTAACGTTTAGCTTTTTCGCGTTTAACGTTTAGCGTTTTCCATGTTGAGTTAGAAACGTGCGCGTTTATGCCGAAAAAAACTACTTCAGACAGGTTGGTATATATACTAAAATGTTGTCAGTACACGGAATTTAAAGCGCATAGTTAATTTGTTTGAATTATGCGCTTTAAATCTCATGTAAAAATCGTATAAAAGCATAAGAAACCCATTTAGCGCTTCTTTTGGCCTGTGGCGGGTGAACGCAAAACTACACAGATCGATATATATAACACAGATAGCAAAGCAAGAAATACAATGTCAGAAAAAATGAAACTCAATTCATCCTACTGGTTGCAAATTAAACAAATAAATGTTGTCAAATTTAATTCAAATATATAATATAAAAAATAAGCCTTGTTCACGCCAAACAGGCAAAAACAGATCGAAGCCGGTTTGCTATGTAGTTTTATACTTATGTCACAAGAGGTTTATAGTGTATAATTCGAAAGTGCTATGAATTATGCGCTTTGAAATTCATGAATCTGGTTTGAATTTGGTATAAAAATACATAACAAAGCTATTTCGAGCAATGTTTTGCTCGTTTTTGCATAAACCCGGCCTAAGGTCAAACTTGCATTTGTTGCAAATCAAGCAAACAAACTTTTGCAAATATAATTCCAATTATATAATATAAAAGATAAGGCCACAAACCTGCATTTGTTGCCGACCTCTTCCCATGAATCCGCCTCGAACAGACTCAACACGAGAAGATATTGCAAGGTCTCGACTTCTAGGAAATCACTCCACATAAGACATGTGGCGCCACTGGCTGTACGGGAGCGCGGGCCTATGTACGTTCTGTATTCGGGACCACGTCGCATACAGGTTTGCTCTATGGGGACTTGAAAACAGGATAAACAATTTTAAAATATATATGAAAAAAATATTTATATGATTTCGCTCCACCTAACGCAGGTTACCCCGCTTGCTGTATGGGAGCGCGAGCCTATGTACGTTCTGCATTGAGGGCCGCGTCGCATACAGGTTTGCTCAATAGGGACTGGAAAACAGGATAAAACAGGAAAGAAAAAAACAAAGAACGAAAAAAAATAAAATTCTATGCCATCTCTCCACATAAGAAACATGGCGATACTTGCGGTACAAGAGCACGGGCCAATGTACGTTCTGTATTCAGTATTTTGTATACCACGTCACGTACAGGTTTGCTCTATCGGGACTAGAAAAGAATGAATACTATTTGAAAATATGACAAAGATAATTGTTAATTGAGTTTTTATCATCGAAATGAGTTTAAGAACTGTTTTAGTACGGGTGGACCTATGTACGTTGCGTACTCTGGACCACGTCGGAGATAGGTTTTCTCTATTGGGACTGGAAAACAGGATAAAAACGTAAGAAACAGATTTATATGAAATCGCTCTACCTAAGGCAGGTGGCCCCGCTCGCCGAACGGAGCCGCTATATCTGGATTTTAAGAAAAATGATAGTAGTCAAAACAGGATAAATATACAAAAATTGTCAGATATATATACCTGATTGTCTTGATGAAATAAGCATACTTTTGAAACACGATTGTTCAAAAACTTGGTAAATTAAATAACTAGATCAAATGGATATGTGATCATCATTAAAAGCAAGTATTGTAAAATCATCATATTTGTGTCTTTCTATACACTTGTTAACTACCCTACATCGTATGTTGAATTCTATGTTAAACCCTATGTTTCTGGTAATAATATGGCTACGACGTATGCATAAAGGTATGGTAAATAACATTCGGAAAATAACAAATTGAGAATAAAATATGTTTCAATGATCAGGAGTACCCACCAATTAATTTTGTAAAATATCTTTTCTACTGGAAAATCATCCTTGCTGGTGTTTTCACAGAACATACCAAATACGGAAATTTCAGATTAATTTATATAAAGAAACAAACTGTTTTGTGTTAACTGATGTTCGAAATATAGTCATATACTGTTTTCGTTAACTTTCAGAGGGGTGGTAAACATCAATTCCAGCGCTCTAACCACTTGCGCCACACAATCGCTCCCAAAAAAGGTCCGCGACGCAAAGGCTTTGAGAGCTGGACAAGGCACACTCTCAACACCTCGTGGTTATATTCCTACACTCTCTCCACCCTATACGCAATTGGTACCCACCAAACGTTTTACCCGGCATCTCCACCACCCGTAGAAATGTGCCTATTGTATAAATATTATTCCATTGGCTGCGGTTACATAAATCCCAAGTGCAGTTTTCGGAGATTTTTTCGGCGATTTTCACTATTTTCATCTTTGTAAATGAAATCTCAAGGAACGACAGAATTATTGTTCCTTGCGATTTCCCAAACAAAGAAAAACTGTGAAAATCTCCACCTCTAAAATATCCACTTGTGATTTATGTAACCGTAGCCAATGAAATAATATTCCATAATTTCAAGATGTTTATGTATCCGTTTCACTCTGAAATGAGCCATATTAAAGCAATTTCAAAGTGTTTTTCGTTTAGGTATTCCTGACTTATGTTGGAAACTAAATACAACTAATAAAATACTTACGTTTTTCTGTTGTGATTTGTTCCGTTGTTGTTGCTTCTGTAGTTGTCATGATTGTTGTCGCTACAAATTTAATAATAATATAACAATTGTCAATTCAATATGTATCTAATTAGGCAAAATATTTATTTATTCATTACACGTTTTAATGTTGCACTATTCCAAGTTTTGAACAGAATTTTTCTTTTTTATATATATAAAGTCTGATCAGGATAGCAGAACAGCTTAATGCATGGTGAAGTAAAAGTATAAAACAGGGAATATTCAATTTTTGTTCAGTATTTTAATATCATATGTAAATTTCCACTTCAAAATTCAACAGAATATCAAAAAAAAATATGTTTATCAAACTGAAAAGATCTACCACTGAGACTTTTCCAGAAAAATAGAACTGTTGGTAAGTTTTTGATTCACTTTTTCATTGTAATTTTACTTTTTATATAATTTCTGGTTGATATAAACACAGGTTTAATGGAATAATCTAGTTAGCAAAGTATGTAGTTTTTACCAGGCATTGTTGAAATAATTGTTGAAGCATGCTCAGTTGTATTTGGATCTTCGTGATCATAATGTTTTTCCTTATCTGGTGGATTGTCTACAAAATAGAAGACAATATGTAAATATTCCGATTCATGTTTGATATAACTATAATTCTCTACCGGTTTAATTTTCGGGATTAAAGTTCATTTTGTAAAAAAATGGTAAGCCCATCAAGTAAAATTTTATCAAAATGCGTTCATAACTTGAGGGTGCAATATACATTTATTTAATATTGTATTCTGCCTTGCACAAATAGATGTAACCTCTACGAAAATTAGGCATTTTCGATTGGACTTAGCCTAAAAAGCCGTGAACCAAAAGCATAAATGTTTGTTTAATTATACCTTAATCTGCAAAAATTGAACTTCAAGTGCAAACTTCATAATAATAATGTATATTGGAATGTATGGAGACATTCTTTTTCAAAATTTGAAGCCAAATAAAAATATCGTATGTGCAGTTTTTCAATGAAACTACGATATTTTCTAAAATTCTAGAAATCTTCCCAAGTGTGCACCAATTTAGAGCAATACCTCGAGGTTTTAGATATTTTCCCCTAAAAACATACACATTTCTCCAACAATTGTGCAAATTTAAAAAGATACCATGTGTAAGATAAAAAAGTTATTAGCTAAAACTTAATTCGGTTTACCAGTATAGACGTATTGGTGGTGCCACTGTGTTATTGGTTTGGTAGTATAGTCTATTTTATTTTTCTATTATATCACTTTTTTTAATATATTATTTTAAATAAGATTTTGTAAATCGTTGCTTATAAACCAATATATAAAGTTGAAGATAATGAACAATGATAACAATATAGATAATCATAAATCGGTATTTAATGTAAAATTGAAGGCAATGTAAGCATAAATAATCGCTGAAAATCCGTTGCGAATAGTTATGCTGAAGAAAATGTATCATGAAAACAATCATTTTTTTCTGGTGAACATAATTACATAATTACATAATTCAAACAACATAATTTGATTTGTTGAGTAATTGATTTTATATATTTTATACATTTATAAATTATATATTAACTGTTATACTCTATATTTATTATATATACATATAGGATTAAACGCCAAGCATTGCTATACCAAATCTATAGAATTCTCTATAGGAGATGTAAATCATTATAGCCGTTTCCTATATTGTTACTTTCACTGTATTAACATTGTGTTAATCGCTTAGAGCCTTTGTTAGAATAAGCGCTCTATAAGTTCATTTGATAATAATAGTGGAAGACTTACATGTAACTGCATGAGCTAAGTAGAATATTGTCACCATGAACATTAAACAGACCGGTATGCCTACTACCATGGCAACGAATGCCTGATTCTTGGTGCACGCCATTTTGTAAGAGGTTACTGAAAACCAAGTGTTACAAATAATGATCAAAATTATACAGGATAAGCCTAAAATAAATGGGCGAATATAAACTATCATGGCAATGATTGCCTGATTCTTGGTGCAGGCCATTTTGTCAGACACTGCTGGAAATAATTTATTAGCAAACATTAAACAATATCATATGACTAACCTGAAATGAATGGTCGTAAATATATACCAGGGATCTATCTACAAATTTTAGCTTGTGCGACAGCGGGCGCCTTCCGAACAAATTATATGCGACATTTTTTTAAATCTGTGCGACAGTGAAAGTAAAATTTTTGAAATCCCCCCCCCCCAAAAAACATGTTTATTTATTATTTGCATGAAATTAAGTTAGGAACGATATATCATAACCATAAATATATACTGTATACGAACTTAATACTATTTCGATGTGTAAAATTTCATTGGTTGACTTATGTATGTTTACGTTAATAATAAGTGTTATAAAATCTACTAGATGATGAACAAAATTTAAAACTTTTCACTATAACGGGCGCATTTCGTATAAATATTGTGCGACAGGACTGTCGCATTAAATTGGAAAGTTCCACAGGTAGATAAATCCCTCTTATGATTATGTTGCGGGCACAAGACGACACATTTTTGTTAATTCTGGCAAACTTGGAGCATTAAATGAGCACCTTTAGCGAAAATTGCTAGTTGCGATTTTCACTGTTTTCTTTTTTTTGGAATCAGAAGGAGCGACAGGATTATTGTTGAAATTTTCGAAGGTCCTGTAAAGAAAACAGTGAAAATCGCCACTTGCGATTTCAAAATCGCTCATTGTATATAATCAGGGCTTAACTTAATTGCCAAAAATGTATAACAAACCGCAGTGTATAAGACACTGGCGAGTTATTTCAATCAAATCACAAATAATCATTTGCTTCTATAAGCACAAAAATAAAGAAATTGTCAAAAAGGTGTTCATATAATCTCCAAGCTAGATGGTATCTTATGATGAATTCCAAGTCAGTTGAGATTTGCTGGGGAACACCTCTTATGAGACACAACTGTCGAAGTGCGCTTCTGATGTATATATTTTCTATTCACATATTTTGATGAAATCACATAACAAAAATAGTTTTTCTTCCTCAATTCAACTTTTATAACGATTACTTCTTATAATTACCCAATTTAATAAACTATGTAGAAACTTTTAGTTAAAAACAAGATAAATAAACAATTGTTTCCAAATATTTTGAATTCGCACTTACCGAATCTTTTTGCTGGGAGTTTATTCAAAATAAGAACAATACAAAATTACAATGTTTAAATATATTTCAAAATGTTACTTACCTAACTGTGTCACAACCTAGCCGTAAGCTGTGGTTAATTTCAATAACATCAAGTTTTCAAGTGCAAACGTACATAATCGGCCAAAGTTCCAATAGCATTAGGTTTTGAGATCAATGTCTACTATATGTAAATAATAAATAATAGATTCGAATAACCCTATTGTAAATCGACAATTTAATTATATGCTAATCGGAAGTTCACAAAAATAGACTTGCCGACCAAATGTTTCAGCAAATTTAATCCCGCAAGGTTGTTTTGTATTATTCATATTGCAATTAGTCAGTGTTAGCAATTAGACATTGGGTATTGAGTAGGTGGAATGAAGTTCTTAAAATAGTGAGAAGTATAATTACTATTAAGACAACAAACAATTAATATTAGATATCCACAAATTACGATAAAAGCAAAATTTAAGCCTTTTCGTTCTAGATCAATTCATACAACTGTTCAGAAATAATTTGAATTTTTTTATTCGTTACAAAAGTCGAAATAATAGAAAGTTTTTGCCAGGGAATAGAGGCATTGCTTTTTTATTGTCCATTTTGCTATAATCAGTCGCATGTAATGATGCATATATCTTCAAAATACGCTCATGATATGAAAATGCAATCTACATTTTTTAAATTTATTTTACCTAGCATAAATTGGCACAACCTCTGAGCAATTCAGGCTCTTTGTCATTGAACTTAACCTTAAATCTATCAACAGAGAGCAGTTATGTTTCTTTTTGAATGTGTATATCTCCGAAATATTGAATATTATATATCCAGATATTTATTTTGCAAATAATTGAAGGCGAATAAAAAATGTATTTACAGTTTTTAAATTAAACCCCGAAATTCTGTGTGATTCTTGAAATGATCCCAAGTGTGCACTATTTGTGCAATGCTTCAAAGGTCCTAAGTTTTATCTCAGGTAAAGAATTCATTTTAATGCATGTGTTTTTTAAATAGCATCTTAAAGCCAAAATTATTGAGATAAGCGTTTTTGGATCAAGCACTACAAATCTACATGACATTGCATTTTGGCTAATTTGTGCTTTATGTAAACCTTATAGTAATTAACTGTGTTGAAATTTGTTTCTTTAGGCGATTTAAGGCTATTCTTTAATTATGATCCCCTTAAATCTCCGGTAATCCTAAATAGATTTGAAGCTACGCCGCCCCCCCCCCCCCCTC
>LQRL01104299.1:2992-21460 GCA_001703475.1 Hydroides elegans
ACAATGGGTAAAAATATGTCTTGGTATGAATTATGAAAGTGTGCCTTTCGATGTTACTGATCGAATTAGGTCTGCTAACTAGGTCTTCATCTTCGCAAAATGCGAATTTTATTTAGGGGAAATGCGAAAATAAATTTGAGGTTTTTCGCAACATTTTCGAACGGAATATTATAGTAGAAAGTATTTGCTCCATTGTCGAATTTGCTAAAGAAACTTTGAACATGCTTTAGCCACTTTAGCAAAAGAAATCAAAGGCCTAGCGCGAGCCTATGCTTACTGTGGCGATTTCTGCGAAATTTCTGCAATTTTATGCAATTTTACAAATTAAAAGCTGTGTTGTGAAGATTTTCGTGTGACTCTAACCGAATTCAACCAAACGGAAGTACATGTACTAGTTTAAATTGGCAAAATCTGTGTCGCATTAGTCAACAAATCACAAACTCTTGTCTCTTTTAATAGATCCCAACCTATTCGACGCCGCCTTACCATCATTCTAGGGTGTGCCCATAATTAACTTTAAGTTGCACCCGAGCGGATAGCTCAGAAAAATAACACACAAAAAGGCGCGGTCATTATCAATATTTTTTTGTAAAAAATGCGAGCGCCGCGGCAGTCGTCGGTCAAGAAAAAAAAACTATTTAAATTGTATATATTCACAATTTTTGTTCATATAATTTAACACTCATATCGGAAACCGAATATTTAACATCATAAAAGCTACTAATAAAAAAAAAACACTTGTATAAACCATTTAGAAATATGGGTGAAAAGAATAAAGAAAATGAAAATGAAAAAAAAAAAAATCTAAAACAAAAATCGAAACGTTGATTTTTCAATCCATGAATCTGATGAAGGCCTGCTTAAAATGTTAAAACAATCTGATATTCCGATCATGTAATCAAAAAAACGAACCCCAAAATGTTATATTGTATCGTCAAAACTAAACCGATTCATTTGGTGTAAAAAATGAATAAAAAAGATATTTTTAGAAAATGAAAAATAATTTTAATCTTTTAGTCAAATGTATTTAAAAACAAAAGTAATGAAACACTTATGCTTAAATATTTTAACTGTTTTAATCTTTTTAAATTCTTTGAATGAAATCAATTAAGTTATGTAACCAAATACTTAATAATCATGAGTTTTACGTTGTATCACCAAAACTAAAATGATAAAATCTTTTTAAGTGTAAAAAAATAAGAAAATTGATGTTTTAGAAATTGAAACATATTTTTATCTTTTGATCGAATATATTAAAACAAAACATAACTAATAATGTAACATTCAGGCCTAAATATTAAAATATATTAATTTATTGTTTTTAAATCTAAATGAATTTAAGTTATGATATCAAATGCATAATGATATAAAAAATATTTTCTACATCATAAAGTAATAAATAATATAAAAACTGCATATTTAATTCCGCGATGATGATTTCGATGTTGTACTGAAAAGGAGCATTTTCGTGACATGTTGACGATTTTAGTATTTACATGTTTGAACTAACCAAGCGAAACGGCAGTCACGAATGGTTGCTCCATAAACACATGTATGAACCATCTAGAAATCTGAGTGGGAAAAAAATAGAAAAAAAATTAAGAAAATGAAAAAAAAAAAAATGAAAATGAAAACTTTGATATATTTTTTACTTCATGCATCTGATGAAGGCCTGCTTAAAATGTTTAAACAATCTATTTAATACCGATAACTGTGATGAAAAGCTCGCACCTCGAAATTGTATTTTGAATTAAGTTAATTTAAGCTATGTGACCAAATAGCATTTTAATAAATCAGGAATTTTACATTGTATTACCAAAACTAAAATGATAAATATTTTTAAGTGTAAAAAAATGAAAAATAACTTTAAACTTTCAATCGAACGTAAAGATAATAGCAATGAAACACTTATGCTTAACTATTTTAACTGTTTTATTTTATTTTTGTTAAAAATACAAGAAACTTTAGTTTGTGATCAAATGCATAATAATCATTGAATTCACGTTGTATTACCAAAACTAAAAGGATTCACTTTTTAAAGTGTAAAAAACGAATGAAAATGTTTTAGAATGAAAGTATTTTATAAATAATAAAAAATATTTGAATCTTTTTATCGAATAAATTTTAAAATATAAACAGTGAAACATCCAGGCCTAAATAGTTTTATCTATTGTATTTGAATAAATTTTAGTTATAAGATCGAAAAGATAATAATGTAAATACACATGGACATTTTTAAACGCTAAGAAATCTTGATTTCATCAATTTTATCTCGTGTAAAATTTTGAATAAATTTCTTTTTATACCGTTACATTTTAAAATACCTTAATCTTAATTATTTAAAAAAAAGGTTACGTGATCGGCGACGGCGCGTTCTTACAAACGCTCAAAATATCGTTTGTTTAAAGAAATGTTTATCTGATGTTAGGTTTTAAATCTATATTGTTTTATGTCGATCAATGCAAATTAATGAACGCTACTCATATCTGGGTATTAACACGACATCACCCTGAAAATCGACGGGTTCATCAAGTGAGTAATGCCATGGATTCACGAATATTTTAAATCTTTTAATGTGATGTTCGTAAAATATAAATTAACTAATCAAGTTTTGCGAGCGATCTTAGAAATTTTACTGTTATCATAAACATATTTTAATGTCATCACATAATAGTTGTTTTAAAACAAATGTTTGCCTGTGTTTAGTTAATAAAACATACATTTTTTGTCCATATATGTAGTGAAACACTCATACGGTACCCGATTATTTTACAATATTGTTGATTTATCGTGAATTTGTTTTAAAACACATACATCATCTTGATATAAAAAGAGACTATAATTGAGTATATTCCCTTTTCAATATATATATTCCATTTTCAATATAAATATTACAAATTATATGAATAATATGAATCATTAAAACCTTTCCTATAAAACACTTTATCCGGGTATTGACGTGGTATCACCGAAAGTAAAATTGTGTAAAAAAAAACGAATGTGTTATGGATACCTTGATATAGTTTCAATCTTTAAATTTAATGTTCTGGAAAATTAAAACAATATTATTAATAATATTAACAGATAACATCTGTTCATCGACGATCTCTAGCTCAGCGATTTGCCCTATTTATTGAGTTCTTATGAAGTGGGAGGTTGTGGGCCGCGGGGGATGGGCGGGAGGGGGTTGGTCGTGTATAGCTTTCGGTTTGTTTTCAAAGCACGGGGTATCCCAGAAAAATATCATAACTAAGCAGATCGATTACCAGTGCGGATTTCTTTTTAAAATTAATTATAGTCCCAAAAAGTGGTGCCTCTTATTTATCTTATTTAGCTTTAAAAAATATAAAGTATTTACTCAAAAATAAATCAACGAAGTTACATATTGTATATTTTCTACACATATTTATTTTGAAATATTTCTTAAAGAAGCCCACGCCTTCGACACTCGCGCCTTATGAAGGTGCATCTGTTGGTCAAAATTTAAGAAAAAAAATAAAATAAACATCCACCTAAAAGGGTTAAGTAAACTATATCCATTAGATTTTGTATACAGCTATAGGCATATTTAAATATGCTGATCTTGTATTCGATTATTCTGTGATATTCCCCTTAACAATTTAAATATCAAATGTATGAATAAACGGAACATAAATAAATTATTAAATAAGAAATTTATATTAAAATATTTGGTGATATTCCCCTTAACAATACGAATATGGCATGCATGAATGAACGGAACCTAGATAAATTCTTTATTAAGAAATTAAGATTAAATCATTCCTCTTAAAAAAATAAATATGAAACGTATGAATGAAAGTAACCTAGATAGATTCTTAAATAAGAAATTAAGAATTAATCATTCGGCGATATTCCTCTTAAAAAAATAAATATGAAACGTATGAATGAACGGAACCTAGATAGATTCTTAAATAAGAACTTCAGATTAATTCATTCGGTGATATTCACCTTATCAATTTAATTATGAAATGTATGAATAAACCGAACCTAAATACATTCTTAAATAAAGAATAAGTTTAATCATTCTTTGATATTCCCCTTTACAGTCTAAATATGAAATGTATGAATGAACGGAACCTAAATTAAGTCTTAAATAAGAAATTTAGATTAAATCATTCGGTGATATTCCCCTTAACAGTTCAATTATAAAATATGTGAATAAACCGAACCTAAATAAATTCCTTAATAAGAAATTAAGATTAAATCATTCGTTGATGTCCCCTTAACAATTTATATGCGAAATATATGAATGAACGGAACCTAGATAAATTCTTATAAAGGAAATTTAGATTAAATCATTCGGTGATATTCCCCTTAACAATTTGAATATGAAATTTATGAATGAACGAAACCTTGAAATATTCTAAATAAGAAATTTAGATTTAATCATTCGGTGACATTGCTCTTAACAATTTAAATTTTAAATGTATGAATGAAAGTAACCTCGATAAATTCTTAAAAAAAAAAAAAATGAGATTCAGTGAAAGACCTCGATGATGACACATAAAATTTGATTTACGATCTATGATTCATGTTGTATAAATGAAATTTACAAAATAGCTTGGCTACGAATGAGCAGAGAGGACAGAGGTAAAATAAGATGGTGTCTGGACAATTCGCTATATGGAACATTCACACCTAGGATGATTCGTGACCTTATTTTATTTTTATTTGTGACCTAATTTCGGACAATTCGCTACCTTGCTCTGGATGATTTGCGACTACGGTGTGAGTGAGTCTGTGATGAATTGTTAATAACCCCCTTTTCCCATTAAAATACAAAGCATTGGTGAGATAAGTAAATAGGTAATTTACCAATTAAAACTTTGTGCTATAATAGGTTGCCTTTGCGCTGAAGCTAAACTTCACTCTGGTCCTCCGGGCCATTAACCCTGGCCCAGTCGAAAAACGTACAAGCCCGATTTGGAATTTAAAACTTTACCTAATTTGTTCATGTTTTTTATCCTTACAAATTCACGTTCGCCGTCTAAACGAAATTCACAAGCGATAGTTGATTATTTGAAAATAAAATGCAAGGGCCGAAGGCGCATGCGAAATTTATCCTGTAATTATAGGGACCTATTTCAAGTATTCATGTTGTGTGGATAACGATTGTTTAGGGTCAACAGCTACCCTTATATCACAACATATCCGAAAAAGCTTCAATCTCAGTTGATCCAATTATTAAGAAATTTTACTAGACTAGTTGAGTGGACCATCGCGAAATAGGCCATCGCCGATTTTTCTTTGGACAACCACGTAAATGTATATTTTTAAAACCTGAATGACAGAGAATGCGGGCGCCAGAGGCGCGTGCGAACGTTTTTCTGGACAAAAACAAATAAGGTTAAATACAAATAAGTAATCGTTGAAAAATAATTTCCCGATTTTATACTGGCTCGCCGGGCCAGAAACCTCAAAAAGTTACTGGTCCGGCTGAAAAATAACTTTGCCCGGTGTACGCTTGTTGAAGGACAAAAGACCCGCAATTTTGTCAGCTAGACCAAAGACCTAGCGATGTTTGTAAATGAGATGGGTAAAAAAAACCTGTTTCTGTGAAAACGGTGTTGTACTAGTAAATAGTTATTTTAAACATTATTTAAATGAATATTTGTCAGTTATGGTTACTGATAATATTATATTTAAAACTTATTAATAAACTTATGAATCTTAAAAACATATCTAGGTCAACTTTTCCTAATCGGTACCAATAATACTTTCGTTAATATAAGAAAAGTTTAGTTAATAAAAATGATTTTCGCCGCGATTTATTAAATCAAATAGCATAAATATACTACGGAAAACGTTCTGACTTTAGAACGAATTCAAACCTTAATATTTCTTTTATTTTCTTTGAAAATTGTTGGTGCCACATTTCTGCAGCAAGTTTTATGTAAGCGTTTTTTGCCAATTTTCATAGCTTGATTTGAAGTATTACAAAAAAAGAAAACATATTTTTCAGGATTTTCTCTCGATTGTGGCTCATTGACCACCCCAAAATTAAATTCCAAAAATTTTGCAGAAAACGAGGAACATTCTAGCAGAAACATTTAAAGTTTAGACCAATTTGTAATACAATGAAACCCTAAATAAGATGGGATATTAGGCATGTTTAGGACCATGTGCAGTGTGATCGAGATTTATGAGGACCATCGGCTATAGCTCAGTGGTAGAGCACAAGGACTACTTATCCTTGGGTCGTGTGGTTCGATTCCGCACTAGTACTTCCTTGTATCTTTCGATTACACTGTACATGGTTCTATGTCTGCCTAGTAACATGTCTCCCTTAGAGTTTTGAAAATATTCAAAGCTGTTGAGTATTGTTTTGTCAATGGTATAACGATGAGTATTTAGTTCAAACAATGGTAAACGAATCTTTTATTATATTGCCTTTTATTTTAAGGAATGTTTGAAAAAAAACTCAAGGATGTATATTAGACTTTTAAATCGGGTGGTAGCCCGTACTTTAAATTTTGATGATTTAGAAATTCATTTCAAAATTCAATATATTATCATTTTTCAAACTATTTTTGAGAACAGTCAATAAAAACTAGAAAATTCTTATGGCATTGAACAGTATTTTTGCCTGATCAGTGTCTTGTCATATTGATGATATCTGCTACCTGTTGACAATTGGAAATCTAGTAAGCTATCAATTATACATTAACTTTAAGGTACTGGCACGTTAATTCGAAAGAAAGCTAAAATCACAGATTTAACTAAAATAATTAAGATTTCGATTTACATGTTGGTTATTGTTGGCATTTTAACAAAAATTCGCTTTCAATATTTCAAATATTACAGTTTAAGGAAAAGGCAATTTTTATGAATCATTGCACTAACAAATTAATTAAAACATCATAACACGAAATTCATTATAACATTCATCCTGATGTTAAATATGAAACTGAAATTCTTCGATAGCTGTCAAAATTGCGGGACTTGTGTCGGCAATATCTTCAGGAATCTGATGCATTAAATGTATATAAAGGAATTCAACAACTTTAGTTTTAAAGAGCATTGACATGTATTCGGTGGTCGCGCCTAAGCTAAAATTTAAACTAGCCCATAGTTATCCTTAAAACTTACTGGCCCTGACAAAAACGTACTGGTCCGACTTCTCATGTAGATTGCTAGACATAACCTTATTTTTCGCCTTCGCAGTTGCGTAAATCCTTATATTCATGTGCGCGGTGCGAACAAAATTTACACGATGATCATTTATGGACAAAATAAGCAGCAAGCGCTTAAGGCGCGAGCGAAATTAGTTCAAGAATCATAGTTCATGTTATGTTTAAATTCCGCAAAGCTACAATCTCATTTGATCAACTTATAAAGAAATGAAAGTGAAGTAGCGGCGGATTTTCTTATATCACCCACGTAAATAAATATACAAATCTGGATAACTGCGGATGCGAGCGCCAGAGGTGTGAGCGACAACTTAAAGACAAGAAATAAGGAATCAAAGTTCATAAAATCAATAAAAGTTCATATATAATTTCCAGATGTCATACTGGCCCGGCTAGATAGTTGCTGGCCCTTCGCCATCGTTAAGCGCGTTCATTGCATGTATCCTTAGGATCGTGAGACCGAATTCCATTCACTACGGTATAAATTAGCATGGACGCAATTTTTATATTTATTTAAAAGGGAATATTTTTAGCATAGTGTTACTTTCCATCAAATTGACCTGAAGTTCGATACATACTTTTCAAATTGTTTACAGTCTGTATACTATTACTATAATATGTATAATATACTATATTTCTGAAAATATTGGTTCCTAAAATATTCTGAAGATTTTAAAGACAAATTTATTAAAGAAATAATAATAATAACCAGGAAGACGGTTGATATGAAATATTTCTTGAATATCCAAATCATAATCTTGAAACCCCAAATAGTCTTGAATTGTCCAGAGCAGGGTTTTGAAGCATTCATACGGCACGAAGTAAGAGTATCCAGACACCGTTCTAACAACCTTTGCAAACTGTTCGCTGTTATACCTTCGATAGGATAAGACTGAAGTGGCATAAGTCCGAAGTAGCTGAGCTTTAATGTCTGAGAGGTGAAAAAATTGCTAAAACAACATTAAAGCAGAAGTTTTACACAAAAAACAACAACGACCCAGTGACATCATTAAAAAACTGAAATAAAAAGTTAAAAAAAAATATTAGAGGTGTCATAACACATGTAGATATGCCAAAACAACATCTAAGCATGGTTTTACGAAAAACGTTCCAGTGACATCCTTCATAATAGAATAAATAAATTGATTTTAGAATTAAGAGAGAGGGAAAATCAACAAGATTAAAAACAATGAACATCTATTTAGGGTTTAACGAAAAACCTTCCATTGACATCCTTCTTATATCCAAGAATAAATAAATTGATTTTAGAATTAAGAGAGAGGGAAAATCAACAAGATTAAAAACAATGAACATCTATTTAGGGTTTAACGAAAAACCTTCCATTGACATCCTTCTTATATCCAAGAATAAATAAATTGATTTTAGAATTAAGAGAGGGGGAAATCAACTGGATTTGCTTCAAATACATCTTAGGAGATTTTTTTTCTTCGGAAATGGTCATGTGAAATCCTTCAAAAACCGCAAATAAATAAATTGATTTTAAAATAACAAATGGGACTAAACAAGATTTTGTTTCCAATAATAAGCGCAAACACCCTTTTAATGAGAAAAGGGAGAGGTTATAACCGTGCGCGAATGTTTATATTGTGATAAGCTTAGTAACGTAATTTAGACTGCAAGCTAATGGATGGAATGCTTTCATCTTAAGACAATTCTAAAAAGAAGAAATCGAAGATAATCTAATCGATAATCAAAAACCCTAAAAAAATGTATGTAATTACGTATGTAATTGCAAAAATGGGCGGACCTTCAATTAAGTGGCAGATTTACGACTATATTTGCGAATCAGGAAAGCTTAGCTAAAAGTCTATTGGGTTGAATTTCAATTAACTGGCAGAGATTTACTACTATATTTGCGAATCAGGAAAGCTTAGCTAAAAGTCTATGGGATTGACCTTAAAATTATTAACTGGCAGATGTTTACGACTATATTTGCGAATCGGGTAAGCCTAGCAAAAAGTCTATGGGATTGACCTTCAATAAATTGTCAGGGATTTACGACTATATTTGCGAATCAGGAAAGCTTAGCTAAAAGTCTATGGGACAGACCTTAAAATTATTAACTGGCAGATATTTACGACTATATTTGCGAATCGGGTAAGCCTAGCTAAAAGCCTATGGGATTGACCTTCAATAAATTGTCAGAGATTTACGACTATATTTGCGAATAGGGTAAGCCTAGCTAAAAGCCTCTGGGGGTTCACCTTCAATGAACTGCCTAAGCCTAAGAGTTAGTTTGTAAACCTAAAACTGCAGTCGCTCGCGTTTCCATATCGCATCTATGATAAATCTTAAGATATTTTTAAAGCAAAAAGAGCTAATTTGAAACTACCGTCAAATGTATTTCTAACATCTCATTGCAAAGGCATAAACTAAAATATATTAACGAAAAAATACAACCAATAAACGCTAAACGCATAAACGATATACACATCTTCTAAAAATAAAAGCATAATCTTGTCCTCATAAACACGAACCCTTAGCATTTACTAAACTTTATATGCAAAATCCCTTAAACGCTTAATGCATAAATGATCAACATACAAACCTTGAAGGCTAATCGTATAAACGCAAAAGTTTGAAAGAATCGATCGGCTTTTACATGAAACTATTCCTCCAAGTAAATGAAAGTTCTATACAAACCAATTCCATAAAAAATGCACACTGTACGAGAACTAAGAGAAAACCGTCAGAAAGATAGCGACTTGAATGTTCCATCTTTAAAATCTTGGTCTCTGAAACGGATCGGTAATCGCTAGGTATTGCTGGTAGGCCTTCTTCCGGCTTCCGGGTACCCGCTATATTGCATAATTAGAAACAGAGCCTTTCGACAGTCAACCACGAAAGGCTAATAGATAACTCAAATTAGCTGGGCTGGACGGGAAAGATATATAGCAAGGCTACACTGGGAACAGGCAGCAGTTGTACGTACCGAGCAGTTAAACTCTGAAGGAATTCAAATAAGAAGAGGGACAAGACAAAAGGGATGTGTAGTGTCGCCGTATCTCTTCAATCTCTTTACGGAGCTCATTTTTAGATTGAAAATGAAGACGAGGGGTTTCGGTTGGTGTTAGAAGAATTAGCTGAATAAATAAATGAAGAAAGTAAACACTTTGGTATGAAACTGAATATCAAAAATATTGATAAGCAAGAAATAGGAAATACTCAATGTGAAAATAGAATTTGATGGGCAGGTCATTGTTCGACACCATTCGAAATAAAGAAGCTATCGTTTCTTCGGCACATCATGAGGCACGATTTTATGCGATGCGACGTGATCGAGGACATGGTAACGGGGAAACGAGGAAGGAAATAAAGACTGCAGAGGAGCAACAATATCATCATGGACACCAAGCGAGACGCTCAGGACAGGAGAAGATGGAGACCCATGGCATGCACTATCAATCGACAGGTCACTAGAGGGAAAGGAGAAAAGTAAAAAATAAATGCATCAAGCAGAGCATCTTTTCGGGAGAGTTTTATCTGTTTAAATATAGAAAATGATGAAAAGTAACTTTTAAATAAGAATTCGTAATCAGACTGCTATTAATGAGTCAAATCAAAAACCGTTTTCGCGTCAAAAAAAAAAAGAAGAAAAGAAAAAAAAGTATATGCATTAAAAGTTATGTTTTCGTAGCTGCGAGTCGGGTATCGGGTGGGATTCGGTCGGTTGTTTTTTGAGTTTGAGTAAGTTGATTTCGGCTTGATTCTCAAAAATACCGATTCGGCTTATTTGGTTTTATATAGACCATACCACAGGAAAATAATCGGCTTGTCTCAATTTCACACATGAAAAAGGAGGATGAAAATATCAAACAAATATTACATACTGGTTTATTCCGTCAAAAGACTGCAACATGACAGAATACGAGAGAATATTGTAAGGTGCATAGATTAATGAATTCCTAATCGAAAAAAAAACTATTAAAAAAAAATCCGAAAGCTTTTCTACTCGAAAAGATACATAGTTGAAGTAATTAGAAACTGACACATTTGAGTTAGGTTTTAAATAATTTTACTACGCGTTTTCGCAGTCATAGAGCAGTCGTATTTATAAAACCAATTAATGACTAGGGAATATCCTATTTTTTCACGTTTTGTGCCAACTTCGATAAATTGTATGCAAAAAGTGCGAGAGTGTTAAGATAATGCAAAGGTATAGCAGACTGCTGACGATTTCATATTCACATAAATATTTCGAATATCTAAAGAGAATTTACATATATTTACTTGTCACGAATTGTAGCATCGTTTCAATTACTAGGCACTAGCAAATGGATGACTAATTCATTAGGATGAATAATAATAAAAAAAAGCCTTAAGAACCAAGTATGAAAATATTTAAGAGTTGGCCTAAACCCTTCGACATTGACTTAAACATTAAAAAATTTGCCTAACTATATCTACTGTAATGATAATAAATATAAATAGCAATATCTGAAATCCTCACCAAAGTCCAAATCCTGCGATTCATCACATTTCTGTTTGTAGAAAACAGTGATTTCATGTTTCATGTTTTAGTCTTATTAAGCCGCAGTTAACTCCAAATCACCCATCATCGTAATTTCCAGCATTTCTACTTAAACTATTCACTCCTTAATTAATACTGCCTTGAGTCAGGACATCTACAGTGACTTACTTTTACATTTTTGAAATATCTTTAAATTTAAGATAATAAGTATAGATTTTGAAAAGGCTGTTCAATTTAATAAGAAAAAATATTTTACCTTCGGTAAAGTTTGGTTACTTGTCCATAGTTAAATATCATAAAAACGCTTTGGAAAAAAAGCTACTTTACTTTTGAAAAAAAAAAGAGGATGTCTTTAAAAAGCTTCAGTAAAGCCTCCAATTTTTTTAGTTTTGAAACATAAAAATGCCTTCAAATTTTTATAAACAATTCTTCAAAATAATAAGAAAAATATCTGACCATTTGCAATGCTGCCTAGACAAAATTATACATGAAAAAAAAAATATATAAATCGCTCTGGGGTGTTGTTCCATGGCGTAAAACTGCTAGCCTTTTGCGCCATAGAACCACACCCTAATGCATAAAGTATGTTTTGTGTTTCAGTGTTCGGTACAAATAATATTTGATAAAATTTCATTGAATTAAAAGTTTGAAAAGTGTAAGGTCGATAAAAAATATCATTGTAATGTAATTAATGCAATTGATTTGAATAGTTTAGTACAGCTAAGGTTATAATCAGACAACTAATCGCATATTAAGAATATCCTACATTGCTATTGTACGAAGTGTTCTTAGCGCATAACTCCTGTGATACCATCCTTTATTCGAAATATGTCTTTATAAAATTTAATAATTTAATTCAACTATAACAAATATCACGTTTCGCTTTCATTTTCGTCCTAAAAATATCTTCCCAAAAGTCCTCCGCAATGTGTTCAAATTGCCATCGAATATATTTTATTCCACTTGTGGTAGAAATGTTGTGTTCAAGTGGAATTCCAATGTGTAGAATTAAATTACATATAAATGATATTACATAAAGGGTAGTAGTTCATATATGTGTTTTGTTTCTCAGGGAGGAAGGGATAAGCGTTAACCTCTGAGGGAGGTAGGGGTAAGGGAAAGGGTCAGGCATGCCACGTTAAATACGTTTTGTGGTAAGGGTATGGGTAAGGGGCAGGTTTAAATGTTATGTGTTCTGAGGGAGGAAGGGGTAAGGGAAAGGATCTGTTATGCAACGTTAATATGTTTTGTGTTAAGGGTATGGGTAAGGTGCAGGTTTAAATGTTATGTGTTCCGAGGGTGGAAGGGGTAAGGGAAAGGGTCAGGCATACAACGTTAAATATGTTTTGTGGTACGGGTATGGGTAAGATGCAGGTTTAATTGTTATGTGTTCTGAGGGTGGAAGGGATAAGGGAAAGGATCAGTTATGCAACGTTAATACGTTTTGTGGTAAGGGTATGGGTAAGGTGCAGGTATAAATGTTATGTGTTCTGAGGGTGGAAGGGGTAAAGGAAAGGGTCAGGCATGCCACGTCAAATATGTTTTGTGGTAAGGGAATGGGTAAAGGGCAGGTTTAAATGTTATATGTTCTGAGGGAGGTAGGGGTAAGGGAAAGGGTCAGGCATGCCACGTTAAATACGTTTTGTGGTAAGGGTATGGGTAACGGGCAGGTTTAAATGTTATATGTTCTTAGGGAGGTAGGGGTAAGGGAAAGGGTCAGGCATGCCACGTTAAATACGTTTTGTGATAAGGGTATGGGTAAGGGGCAGGTTTAAATGTTATATGTTCTGAGGGAGGTAGGGGTAAGGGAAAGGGTCAGGCATGCCACGTTAAATACGTTTTGTGATAAGGTTATGGGTAAGGGGCAGGTTTAAATGTTATATGTTCTGAGAGAGGTAGGGGTAAGGGAAATGATCAGGCATGCCTCGTTAAATACGTTTTGTGATAAGGGTATGGGTAAGGGGCAGGTATAAATGTTATATGTTCTTAGGAAGGTAGGGGTAAGGGAAAGGGTCAGGCATGCCATGTTAAATATGTTTTGTGGTAAGGGTATGGGTAAAGGGCAGGTTTAAATGTTATATGTTCTGAGGGAGGTAGGGGTAAGGGAAAGGGTCAGGCATGCCATGTTTAATACGTTTTATGGTAAGGTTATGGGTAAGGGACAGGTTTAAATGTTAATTCACCGTTTACATTGGGTGATACGCAATTTGGAGCAGTCATTCATGAAGAGAATTTCATCAATGCTGTATTGTCATGGCTTTGGTCGTCATTACAACTCTATCGCATCACACATTTGTGTCTCAGGAAGTGGCCTGGTTGTGGTTATCTGAGATAGGTGTGTCTGATAGTGGCTGATCTAAGAGCCAACTTACATAGAATTGCTTCGTCGATGATATCCATGTTTTTTTCGGAGGGGAGGGGGTGCATTCCGTTATGTGTCCTGTCGTATTTTGCATATAAAGAACTGGCGCTTTTGTTGATGTAAATTTGGGGATCGATGCTGCTGCTGCTGTTGCCTTTGTATCAGATTTGTCCTTTCTCTATTTGACTTCTCGCTATGTGGTATGTGGAATCACACCATAGTGAGGGGTCATGTAGGTCATCTGACCGGCTTTTGATTCAGAAGAATATGTTGTCATTTTAATGCTTTTACCTTCTGTAGGGATGTACCGTCGTCATTTTAATGGTTTTACCCCCCTCTGAAGGGATGTACCGTCGTCATTTTAATGCTTTTACCCTCTGTAGAGATGTACCATCGTCATTTCAATGGTTTTCCCCTCTGTATTTATGTACCATTTTCATTCTAATGTTTTTACCCTATGTAGGGATGTACCGTCGTCATTTGAATGGTTTGCCCCTCTGTTGGGATGTTCCGGCGTCATTTTAATGCTTTTACCCTCTGTAGAGATGTACCGGCGTCATTTTAATGCTTTTATCCTCTGTAGTGATGTACCGTCGTCATTTTAATGCGTTTACCCTCTTAAGGGATGTACCGTCGTCATTTTAATGCTTTTACCCTCTGTAGAGACGTACCGTTGTCATTTGAATGGTTTGCCCCTCTGTTGGGATGTTCCGGCGTCATTTTAATGTTTTTACCCTCTGTAGAGATGTACCATCGTCATTTCAATATTTTGCCCCTCTGTTGGGATGTACCGCCGTCATTTTAATGCTTTTACCCTCTGTAGAGACGTACCGTCGTCATTTGAATGGTTTGCCCCTCTGTTGGGATGCGTCATTTTAATGCTTTTACCCTCTGTAGAGATGTACCGTCGTCATTTCAATGGTTTGCCCCTCTGTTGAGATGTACCGCCGTCATTTTAATGCTTTTACCCTCTGTAGATGTACCGTCGTCATTTAATGCTTTTACCCTCTATAGAGATGTACCGTCGTCATTTTAATGCGTTTACCCTCTGTAGGGATGTACCGTCGTCATTTTAATGATTTTACCCTCTGTAGAGACGTACCGTCGTCATTCGAATGGCTTCCCCTCTGTAGGGATATATGTTGCTGTTGCCTGGGTATCAGATTGGTCCTTTCCTTATTTGACTTTTCGCTATGTGGTATGTGGAATCACACCATGGTGAGGGGTCATGTAGGCCATCTGACCGGCTTTTGATTCAGATGAATATGTTGTCATTTTAATGCTTTTACCCTCTGTAGATATGTACCGTCGTCATTTTAATGGTTTTACCCCCCTCTGAAGGGATGTACCGTCGTCATTTTAATGCTTTTACCCTCTGTAGAGATGTACCGTCGTCATTTCAATGGTTTGCCCCTCTGTAGATATGTACCGTCGTCATTTTAATGCTTTTACCCTCTGTGTGGATGTACCGTTGCATTGTAATGGTTTTACCCTCTGTATGGATGTACCGTTGTCATTTTAATGGTTTCCCTTCTGTAGGGGATGGTGCTTTTGTTGATGTATATTTGGGGATCGTTGCTGCAGATGCTGCTTTTGCCTTGGTATCAGATGTACCCTTTCTCTATTTGAATTCTCGCTATGTGGTATGTGGAATCACACCATAGTGAGGGTTCATGCAGGCCATCTGACCGGTATTCGGATTCAGCAGAAGAATATGTCATGCGGTTCCGTTGTTTTGACGTGGCTTTCTAAGCATTCGGCCTTCAATATAGGGAGGTGTCGCCGCCTTGTTCAACATATGAAAAAAAGGTCCCAATTCATTCGATCACAGTTCGGAAAAATCTGTAGAGATGTACCGTCGTCATTTTAATGCTTTTACCCTCTAGAGATGTACCGTCGTCATTTTAATGCTTTTACACTCTAGAGATGTACCGTCGTCATTTTAATGGTTTGCCCCTCTGTTTGGGATGTACTGACGTCATTTTAATCGTTTTACCCTCTGTATGGATGTGCCGTCGTCATTTTAATGGTTTGCCCCTCTGTTGGGATGTACCGTCGTCATTTTAATGCTTTTACTCTATGTAGCGATGTACCGTCGTCATTTTAATGGTTTGCCCCTCTGTAGGGATGTACCGTCGTCATTTTAATGCTTTTACCCTCTGTAGAGTTGTACCGTCGTCATTAGAATGGGTTTCCCTCTGAAGGGATATATGTTGCTGCTGCTGTTGCCTTGGTATCAGATTGGTCCTTTCTCTATTTGACTTCTCGCTATGTGGTATGTGGAATCACACCATAGTGAGGGGTCATACAGGCCATCTGACCGGCTTTTGATTCAGAAGAATATGTTGTCCTTTTAATGCTCTTACCCTCTGTAGAGATGAACCGTCGTCATTTTAATGGTTTGCCCCTCTGTAGGGATATATGTTGCTGCTGCTGTTGCCTTGGTATCAGATTGGCCCTTGCTCTATTTGACTTCTTGCTATGTGGTATGTGGAATCACACCATAGTGAGCGGTCATACAGGCCATCTGACCGGCTTTTGATTCAGAAGATTAGGTTGTCATTTTAATGCTTTTAGCCTCTGTAGGGATGTACCGTCGTCATTTTAATGCTTTTACCCTCTGCAGATATGTACATTCGTCATTTTAATGGTTTGCCCCTCTTGTTGGGATGTACCGTCGTCATTTTAATGCTTTTACCCTCTGCAGATATGTACAGTCGTCATTTTAACGGTTTGCCCCTCTTGTTGGGATGTACCGTCGTCATTTTAATGCTTTTACCCTCTAGAGATGTACCGTCGTCATTTTAATGGTTTGCCCCTCTTGTTGGGATGTACCGTCGTCATTTTAATGCTTTTACCCTATGCAGATATGTACAGTCGTCAGTTTAATGGTTTGCCCCTCTGTTGGGATGCACCGTCGTCATTTTAATGCTTTTACCCTCTGCAGATATGTACAGTCGTCATTTTAATGGTTTGCCCCTCTTGTTGGGATGTACCGTCGTCATTTTAATGCTTTTACCCTCTAGAGATGTACCGTCGTCATTTTAATGGTTTGCCCCGCTGTAGGAATGTACCGTCGTCATTTTAATGGTTTCTCCTCTGTAGGGATGTACCTTCGTCATATTAATGGGTTTACCCTCCGTAGGGATGTACCGTCGTCATTTTAATGGTTTGCCCCTCTTGTTGGGATGTACCGTCGTCATTTTAATGCTTTTACCCTATGCAGATATGTACAGTCGTCATTTTAATGGTTTCTCCTCCGTAGGGATGTACCTTCGTCATATTAATGGGTTTACCCTCCGTAGGGATGTACCGTCGTCATTTTAATGCTTTTACCCTCTGTAGAGATGTACCGTCGTCATTTTAATGCTTTTACCCTCTGTTGGGATGAACCGTCGTCATTAGAATGGGTTTCCCCTCTGTAGGGATATATAATGCTGTTGCGTTGGTATCAGATTGGCCCTTTCTCTTATTTGAATTCTCGCTATGTGGTATATGGAATCACACCATAGTGAGGGGTCATACAGGCCATCTGACCGGCTTTTTGATTCAGAAGAATTTGTATTGCAGTTCCATAGTTTTGACGTGACTTTCGATACATTTGGCTTTCAAGGCCTTCAATTTTGACACATCTTATGTTGTTCTACAAATTTCTACTCCGCATTGATGTTCATCTTCAAGTCTTTGTTGCTCCCATGTTTTTCGCATAAATTGAACAGTGCTTCTGTAAAAAAAGTAAAGTAAAATACACTGTTTGGATAATGGAAGTTAATGTTCTTAAGTCTGTTCTAAGGGAGGTTTGGGTAGGGGGAAAGGGTCAGACGATTAATATATATATTAATATATATGTTGTGAGGGAGTTAGGGGTAGCGGAAAGGGGAAGGGAGATATATTTTTTGAGGGAGGTTGGGTAAGGGGAAAGGGCCGTGCAATATATGTGTTATGAGGGAGTTTGGGGTAGAGAAAAGGGGAAGGGAGAAATATGTTCTGAGGGAGGTTGGGCTTTGGGAAAGGGTCGGGCAATATATATGTTGTAAAGGAGTTTCGGGTAGAGAAAAGGGGAAGGGAGAGACATGTTCTGAGGGAGGTTAGGCTAGGGGAAAGGGTCGGGCAATATACATATGTTGGTAGGGAGTTTGGGGTAAAGAAAAAGGGAAGGGAGAGAAATGTTCTGAGGGAGGTTTGGTTTGGGAAAGAGCCAGTCAATATATATGTTGTGAGGGAATTTGAGTGAGAAAATGGGAAGGGTGATATATATTCTGATGTTTATATTAAATGTTTATATTAAATGTGATTTGAATAATGAAATAATTTACAGTTTGTGCACTTTAAAATTCACAGACAATATTTAATTTGTTTAAATTGGTAGTAAAAATTTTAAAAAGTATAAGTCTAAAAGTCATAAGGCGAATCAAATGTGGCCTTAGATAACATGAGGACAGGGAAGGTAAGAAAAAAACAAA
>LQRL01104306.1:0-10268 GCA_001703475.1 Hydroides elegans
AATTTATTTATCTAAATATCTAATACGTGTATTTCATTTTCGACCATGAAAGAATATAGGCAATATTTTTTTGATTCTTAAATTAAAATATATATATATATATATATCTAAATCGGGCATCCTTTATATTTTAATCAAAAACAAAATATTGCAATTAGTGTTAATTTGTTAACGGGTTGAGTTATCATAATAAAACATCATATTTTAAATTAAAATGCAAGAATTTCTTATAAAATCGTTATTTTGTGTGATGAATACAACATCTGTATTTATTGGTGAAACATTTTAATCATCCGATAAGTAAATAACATCTTACACTAAGTTCAATTGTCGCACTTTTAATCCATTGTTATATAAAGTCAACAATGCATTAATTGCGTCACAATTAAACTGTTACTTGTTGTTGTTGCTAAACATAATTGTTGCGTCATAATTGTGCGCGTCATATATTTCCAACAAAGTTGCAAATTTTCATCTTAAAATCAAAATTCCGAACTTATTATTCATCATTTTAAAAAATGAAAAGGTCGCACATCTACCTTGATATATGTTACACATTCCATCCCACTCATGTTTATAGCTACATACTACCGTTTTCGTGCTAGGTCTTGACGAAACTTTTTTTGGCTACTTTTTGGGTCGAAAAAATGAAGCCGTTCCTATAGCCCCCTCCGGGCCCCTAGGCCCCGGTTGGGGGGCTAAAAAGGGATCCATACTTTGCATGGTAAAGTTTCCGTAATGCACCTTTTCATCATTATGGTGTTTAAAATAAATATAAATGAGTGCTGATCTTAACAATGAACCAAAATGATGTTCGCAAATAATAAACAATGCAGCTGAGCTTTAGAAATGAATTTATGCGTTGTAATTCATCAAAAAGGCAATACAATCACAAGTGCGGCGTAAATCTTGTATTCATACCTGGAATTTTAAGAGGTTGTCCTTCCCATATACACCAGATCGTGTTAAGTGCCCAGCCCATGCGACCGGCAAAGCCTGCAAGTTGGGGCCCTGTGTACTCATTTTGAATGCCCGCAAGGCTACCACATTCCATCTTTCTTCCGTTTTGTGTGAACAGCTGAACACCCAAAGCCTCTGATTTGCTGTCTACACTATAGAAGATGACCCGCGTGATATATTCATCTGCTGCTATGTCAAACGAATGCTTGTTCTGCTTATTGGGGTTCGTACTAGGACGTGACTGTTCATCGTCTTTGTACTGCAGATACAATCCGGTGATGTGTCCTCCGCTGGCATCTATGTCGATCGTGATGCGCCTGAGAGGGGTTGGTTCCTCTGGTAATACTGTGAAATCGGTACCGCCTGGCCTATCGAATTTTCCTTTTTTATCATCTATACGTCCCGGTTGTTCTTTGTTGGCTTCTTCAGTTTTGATGGGTTCTGAAAATATATAGGAAACTATTCCATGTAAATGGTATTGCAATAATTTACTTATAGGAAATTTAATGTCGAGGTTGCAATATTCAAATAGGTTCCATACTTTGCATAATAAACTTTTCATGATTTACACCCGTTACAAAGTCATGTATGCGTTGTAATTCATCAAAAAGGCAATCAAATCATAAGTATGACGTAAATCTTGTATTCATACCTGCCATTTTAGGAGGTTTTCCTTCCCATATGCACGAGATCTGGTCCGCAGCATAGCCAATGCGACCGACAAAACCAGCCAGCTGTGTTTCTCCTGTATGAACATGTTGTGTGCCCGCAAGGCGACCACATTCCATCTTTCTACCGGTTTGGGTGAACAACTGAACACCCGATCCCAAGTCGTCACCCCATTTGTTGGGTCCAGTAAAGAAGATGACCTTCGTAATGTATTCATTTTCGGCTATGTCAAACGCATGCGGGTTTTGTTTATCAGGACTCTTGGAGGGTTGACCTACTTCTTTGCCATTAAACTGCACCTTTACTCCGGTGATGAAGTCTCCTCTTTCATCAATGTCGAACGTGATTCGCGTGATAGCATTGCCCGCATCTGCCACTGCTTTAAACGGGGCGCCGCCATCGCCTCCGAACTTGGACTCAGTTTCAATGCATCCAGATTCAGAATCAGTTTTGATGGCTTCAGCATATTTGATAGGTTCTGAAAATATAAAAAAACATATTTCATGTATATATGATTTTAAAAAAATCCTTATTCTTGAAACTTTATGTTAAGGTTGCAACATTTAAATGGGCTCCATGTTTTGGATAATTAAGCTTGCTGTTATGCTCGATTTCATTTTTATTATGTTTGAATTAAGAAGAAATAAGTGTTATTCCAAACATTGAACCGCAATTGATATTGGCACATGATTAATACATTCATATTTGCATGTTTTACACCCGTTACAAAGTTATGTATGCCTTGTAATTCATCAAAAAGGCAATAAGATCATAAGTATGGCGTAAAGCTTGTATTTGTACCTTGAAGAACTTTTCCTTCCCATATACACGACATTCTGTCAGTAGCATAGCCAATGCGACCGGCAAAACCAGCCAGTTGAGCTCCTGTATGAACATGCTGAGCGCCCTCAAGACGACCACATTCCATCTTTCTCCCGTTTTGAGTGAACATCTGAACACCCGATCCCATGTTGTCACCCCATTTATTGGTTCCACTAAAGAAGATGACTTTGGTGATGTATTCATTTTCAGCTATATCAAACGCATGCGGGTTTTGTGGTCTATCAGGACTCTTGGAGGGTTGACCTGCTTCGCCGCCGTTGAACTCGACCTTCACTCCGGTAATGAAGTTTCCATTTCCATCAATAATGAACGTGATTCGCGTGATAGCCTTGCCCGGATTCGTCACTGCTTTAAAAGGGTCCCCGCCGTCGCCTCCGAACTGAAACGCATCCAGGAAGCGTCCCGTAGCTGTAAATGGATGCCAAATCAACCTTGAATGATATGTCATATGTATCACATGGGATATATTGTTTATGCATTCGTTATTGGTAAAATAAAATTAACACATTCAAACCCCTGAATACTATTCCATATAAAATGTGTTAACAAACCACTTGTATCTCAAATACGATGGCGATTTTTGCCACAACTGTCCATTTCTTTTAAACAATTCTTTGAATATTTTATCAACAACAATACAACAAAATCAATGTTATTCGGTCAATATCTCGTTGGCCTAAAAACGGTGTCAATCAATAGTTCTACATATTACATGGCTAAACAGCATAACAAACGCCTTATAAAGGGTGCTCGCAAAACAGTCAATGCTTGTTGGTCCGATTTTGATAGGTTTGGGAAATGACCGCCTGGATATGCATATATTAGTTTATTGTTTGTTTGTTTGTTTTTCGTTTTTTTTTAATTCGTTAGATAAAATTCTATCTTGTTTCATTCGCTGACCAATGACTTCGATGGTCCAATAACTAAGGTTTTGCCTTGTTTGTCATTCTATTGGCTCTCATTCTTGCTTTTCCAAATATCCATAACCTCCCTCTCGAAGTAAATTATATTATCAACTTATATTAAAGTGACCGATGTATTGAAAAAATACAGTTGTTTTTGAAGTCGTAATATGACCTGTGGCATTTTGGAAAAACATATATAGGTTTATATAGGATGAAATTGGATAACCAAAGGGATAGTTTTCGATTGTTGTCGCGTTTGTTACAGAATCAAAAGTACAAAAACGCACTATATATAGGTACAGGATACATGGTGCGCTTAGATAGTTTACTTATAACGCGCTATATAAATACTTATATGTATATGTATGTATGTATGTATGTATGGTGTACATTATATACATGAAAAGGTTACGATTTAATGTGAAACACGCACTGGTTTAAGCCGACATTGGTCACTCGACCCTTCCTTTAAACTCGATCCCTAAGTTGAACATTTCGCTCAAGATCATTTGGACGAACGTTAAATTTTAGATGAGTGAGGTGAACTATCTTTTTTAGTGATAACGAAAGTAAATAAATCATTGAATAATAAACCGACAATATCGAAAAAGACTTGCCTAATTTATATGCATTAAATGATTAATATAATGTGAAGTTAAGGGCAATTGGTGAAACCTCACTTGCGACCTATGAAAATAAAGTAATCTTTGCTCGAGGTCCCTAACTATTTTCAATAACATTTATTCCGATGCCATATTATAGATATGTAGAAAATATTTACTATTAATTTCCTCGTGATCCAACCTAAATCATGTAAAACGACCTAGCACTGCTCTTAAATTGAAATTTTACCTAAACCACCATCCCTGACACTAATCAAGTCACTAACCATTGTACATAAAGAACAATTCAAAATCGCGTTCGGAATAAATGTAATAATCAGATCACAACTTTCAACTCACTATAATTCTCTACCGGTTTAATTTTCGGGGAAAAAATCTTTTTTTTTTTTAAATGGGTAAGCCCATCAAGTTAAATTTTATCAAAATGCGTTCATAATTTGAGGGTGCAATATACATTGATTTTATATTGTATTCTGCCTTGCACAAATAGGTGTAACCTCTGCGAAAATTAGGCATTTTCGATTGGACATGTTTCTTTAATTATACCTTAATCTGCGAAAATTGAATTTGAAGTGCAAACATCATAACAATAATAATAATGTATATTGGAATATATGGAGACATTCTTTTCCAAAATTTGAAGCCAAAAAAAAAATTTCGTATGTGCAGTTTTTCAATGAAACTACGATATTTTCTAAGATTCTACAAATCTTCCCAAGTGTGCACCAATTTCGAGCAATACCTCAAGCTTTTAGATGTTTTCCCCTAAAAACATACACATTTCTCCAACAATTTTGCAAATTTAAAAAGATACCATGTGTAAGATAAAAAAGTTATTAGCTAAAACTTAATTCGGATGACCAGTATAATCAAAGCGATACGATGAACTCACTCACCCGCATTGATAACTCGTAACTCGTTTTGAGATTCAATACAATTCAGAATATCTTTAATGAAAAATTCATGTGCAATGAGGAGGTTAAAAGGTCACGGGACCAAAAAGCTTTAGGTGAGCTGAATTCTATTCCAAACTCTCTACCAAGTCATGCAAACATTGATGAACAAACTGTCAACTGTCGAAATATTAAAAAAATGCAGGCATTTAAGCAGGAGGCTTTAAAATTTAAAAAAAAAAAGTAGCAATAATACGGTCCCTACTCGTAAGCAGTAAACCGTGGTATAATGATGATCATATGATCATATGAGAAAAACGTATATGCGATTAGATATGATACTACCAATGATAAAATCCCTGCAACCCGTGAAAAGTTAAAAGCCGCTAGTACTTAATGCAAAGCTTTTTTTCACAAAAGCTATCATAACTACCATAGGATTTTAAACAAAAAGCTGCGCAATCTACAAAGTCAAAATCAAATTATATTTTCAATCTGAGTTAAAGTAATTAAACTCTTATCCGGCTCGGTTATCCCTTCAAGGCTTGATGCATAATTTGAAGCAGGCGTGGTTTTGTTACAAATATGCTTGCATTGTATAGGAAATAAAGTGTTATCATGTCACTAGCCTTAAGAACCCTCTGTGTTGATGCATTTCTTTACGTCATTCGTTTATGCTCGGGTTCTTTGTGAATTTTATTCTGATATCTTATTTAAATAATTGTTCATCCGATTTGTCTGCTAATATCTATGATAAGAAAAAATGATGCTACTATTTATGGAGATTGGTTTTACATCTTGCCATAACATATCACAATACGGTAATGTTTTTAATTGATATCGCGCATCGTGTGTACTCAAATAAATGAGTAAAGTTCTACCATTTCGTTTTAAAACCTTGTTGAGATAAGCTAAACTGACCACCTAGAATTTGTTGTTTAATAGATTATCTAGACTCGATACCTTTCTTCTAAAAATAATACTTCGTAGGCAACAGAGGGTGATTCAGAGTGATATCAGGCATGCCTAAAATATACTTAAGGACAAAACAGATGCACCATTTATTCAATTTTTATTATTTGAAATAAATCAATTTATTTCAGGCCAATTTGTCTGAAATTTGGAAAGTATTTTTGACTGTGTGTATGCAACCATACATTATGTTTATTTGTCCATACTCTCTAGCAAAGTGTTAATGCTCGAACAAATGTTATATATACTATTCAGGGCCCTGTGGTCAATTATACTTTGTCTATGGCAACGAAAATCATGTCACTGTATAGTATAACAAAGGGAGAGATAAATTTAAGAAGAAAAAAATTGGTGGCGACCTACGATTGAAGATGCCACGATTTTCCTAATCGAACGAGAACGCGATATAGGCATATTAATGGGTCGAGTTTCACATAATGCTGTTGCAAAGCATTTTAACGTCCATCGGACAAAAGTTAAACGTCTCGTGAGACGTTTAGAAGAAGCTAGATTGACCCGCGATCGTCTGTATTCCGGTAGACCGCGAATAACGACACATTATCAGGATCGCGAAAATCGCCTCACGCCCATTCAAACTAAGTTTGGCAGTTTGTTACAGACAGCATGGACAATTCATGGTCGGCATGATCCTAGGATATGTACCAGAACAGTTTTACGACGCTTGCACGAAAATTATATTCGGCAACGAAGAGCCTTCGTGGGTCCCGTACGTGATGACCGAAAACAGCGCTTACGGCTCTAATGGGCCTAAAATCACACCGGAGCTACTAGTCTAATAAAAACTGAAACGAGGTGATGTTTAGCGATTACTCGCGATTTCTATCGTACCAAAATGACGCACAACAATAGGTCTACCGAAGACATGGAGAACGATTTCATTACCCCTGCGTTCAGTAGATTAATGGGTCGTATATACCTCAGTAACAACCCAACAGACTGATTACGTCGATACCAAGACGTACAGGCTCACTGATAGTCGGATGGGATACCCATACAAGCTATATGCAATCATGAGTTAGTTGAGGTTTGGAAACGGGAAATCGGAAAATGAGGGGACGTGTGATATCATGCCTATTTAAGACAAAGTTATCTATGACCAAAACATGATTTTTTGTGAGATCATTGCAAACATATAAGTTCATCTTATGTGAAAATTTGAATAAAATCCATCCATTGCTTAATTTTATATGAATTTTTACTTTTAATGGTGCAGAACTTTTGTCCTTAAGTATATATTAGTTACAGGTAATTCTCTTATCTAGAATAGCCACGGTTTGGTTTGCATTTCCATTTGTACAAGTAATCGTTTGTTGCTTTTATATGATGCAATAATTTGTATTGGAAAGCTAAAAGCTTAAACCATATAAAATTTCTTAACAAACCACTTATATCTTAAATAACTTTTGTGTTCTTTGGTCTATTCAAAATCTAAAAAGGCTGTATGTCAATGTCTTTTTTTGAATTTTTAATCTGTTTTATCACCAGCAAATAAACAAAATGCATGTTATTCAACCGATATATCTTATGCATAGAAATGATGTCGTTCAATAGCTCTGCATACCTTATTTCTTGACCGGAAGAAAAACCTTATTACTAGGAGTAAACAAATGTTCAGACAAACTTAATGGATTAATCTAATTTGAAATATCTGAATTCAAAGAAATATCTTTTAAAATATAAGAAAAAATATATGTTTAATATAAACATCGAGTTTCATCGTTTTTGATAATCATTAATATTGTTATTCATATAAATCTGGATTTACCCGCATGTCCGGATTTACCCGAACTCACTCTATTTGTGTTCAGGATTTTTACCCAGTTCGTAGTTGCTGCAGGTATTTCGCAATATTTTGCAACAATAAATGAGAGTAAACACGACTTTTTGCTTTTTTTGCATCGATTACATCCTCATTACTAGTCTCATATATACTGGATTTTAAATATCATTGCAAGGGAGGTGTCTAGCGCTATAAGCGAGGTTTTCAAATATTCTGTTTTTTTTTTCATTCTTTTCATTTTGATTGATTGAATTGTTAAAGGCTTAAATAATGTAACAATTTGGGCGGAAATTATTGGTGTTGACAGAGTTCTTTGTATTCTAAAAATATTACCGTGGTCGAAGCATTTCCAAAATATTGTTTTGTTAAATATTTTAAAGAATTTATTCTTCAATATTTTCAGACACATTTTGTTAAGCATATTAGCTGCAATTACATTCCGAATTGCACGGGTCTACTCCGTTTCTTAATATTCTCCAGGTTGGAAATGAGAGCCAATTTCAGGGGTTTACAACATTTTTCAACCCTTTTAGGCCGTTGCAGTTTGCACTGCGAGCCCCAACTCGCTATGTGGACATTTCTTTGAAATGCGTTTTATTTTCATTGGTTGCCCAAAATTCTCAAATAGACTCTAATAGTCTACACCTATCTGCGGACTGAAACCAGCCATTTGTTTCCCATACATACCTGGGTTTAAGCGTTTTTGAGGACCTGGAGGGCCGAGAGGGGGCGGGAATCGGGGTCGTGAGAGAGGTGTGAGAGACATGGTGTCAGACGACGCTGCAACTGCTGCTGTAATAAATCAATTAAAAATCAATTAAATTTAGCATGTATTAGTCTACTTTAATGGGGTTGGATATCAAATTATTCTGCCATAGCGTGAATTGGTCCCCCTTTAAAATCTATATCAGTTCTCCGGTTATTGCCTGTATAAGTTAAAGGCTAAAACCATTTGATTAATTTTCTTTATAGTATTTGGTTAATTCGTTGGATTACAAATACATCCAGACAGCGATTATAAAAATATCTCATAATTAAATTTTGAATAGTTTCGAGAAATTCGCAGATAACACCCATCAGATTGTTAAGTGTGTAGACATTAATTTCATGTTTATTTTAAATGGGTTGAACCGGTAGGAGCATATTAACAAGTTTATGCAGACATAATTCTCGCAACAGAAAAAAATCCGAATGCATTTCGTGAGCAATGAATTGGCGTTAGGCATGAATATTTGCTATCAAATCAAATCGTTTATCTAAATATGCTGTTTATTTTACGATTTTTTTTGTAAATCACTGCAGTATAATCACAACTATTTGATGCTGCGTACAGACACGATCAGTTCTCGTCTCATTTAAGCATTTGATTTGGTTTGCTGTGAGGAAAAGTGAAAAAATGCACCAGTTCGAGCAATAAAGATTACCTAGACATTCACGTATTATCGTCATTAAAATAACTCATACTACCGTGCACATAATTAAATTTTCTCAATTATTTTTGTAAATTTTTGTAACCAACTACCAAATTGCCATGACATAGTGTATATCAATGAGGAATCAAAGTTGCTAACATATCAAACCAAATTGACCAAAACATTAAGGCCGTGTTCACGCAAACAAAAAAACTCGGAAAATAGCACGAAACCCGATATTTTCGAAAGCCACTTTTATATAAAAACATAACAGTTAATCCCCTCTGTTCATGCAAAAAATTAGGATATTTTCGTTGCGTGAACACGCGTTAAGACGAATTTGTGCACGTTAAAAATGTTTGCCTCTTATCATTCCTAATATTTAAAAAAATAGTATGTTTTAATGAAATGATATTATATTTTTCTCTAATGAAATATCTCTTATGCTTAAAATATTTACTTACATTATTGAATCGGTCCAAGAATCAAGGATTCCTATGGCTGGGCTCCGTAGAGTGGGGAAGGCAGGTTCGGCGAATGAAATTTATAGTTATTGGACCCGGATATGCCACTGTGTATCATGTCAAATAATTCTAAGAAAGTGTCGCGTTGGAAAAAATCAATTCACGCTGTTATAAATGAGAACTCTGATTGCGTTTTTCTTACTATTATTGAAATGAAAAATTTGACTTCGAACTAGGCTAATCCTGAATACATATACATTTTCAAGCGTACTCAAACTGTGAATTAATCAATTACGAAACGTAAAAGCGGAACATGCAGCTTTCATAGAAACACATAATAAAATGATGTCACGTAGGCTGTTTCCAGCAAAATGTGGTCCCCTGCCTATCCTTTGACCTATAAGAATCGAGAAAAAAACTCTGGCTTGAAGAGTTGTGGGATATATTTTCGATAATTGACATAAGAATACATTTTGAAAATCGATTCAGAAGACCAAACATGTCATTTTAAAACCTAAGAGCAGTATCTATAATGCGAATTTTCTATTCAGAATTCACCAACTGCTTGAATTTAATTAAAGACATTACACATTTGAGTTAGCAACTTTGCATTTTAGCAATTTAATAAGACCGAAAATAACGTTTATTCGTATATTCAAAACATTTCAGAGGAATTTAATAAAGTAACATGAAATCATTTTTTGATAAGGTTCATGTCAGATAAAC